>JAOVVO010000800.1:0-35559 GCA_028564675.1 Onchocerca lupi | reverse complement strand
ATAATAATAATAATAATAATAATAATAATAATAATAATAATAATAATAATAATGAACGATTATTACTATTATCATTATTGATTAGTGGTAATAAATGTTGCTCAATATATTTGCACAATTTTTTCAAAATGACATTTTGCTGTGACAATTGTCTTCTTCAAATAAATACATGAAAATGAGTGAATGAATGATTAGATATTGAAAAAAAGAAAAAAAAATAATTATTATTATATGCGTAAACAAAAATCAATTACATATTTAGATAGATATGCATGAACAAGAAGAAGCATAGAAGAACTTAACTTCACGGTTGATCTTGGGAGTGAAAAACGGAAGGAAAGGAAAATCCATCGATCCTCCTCTCTCTCCTCTTCATTCCTTCTCTTCCTTCGCATTCCTCTCTCATTTCCTCCCTCTTCCTTCTCATTCCTCTTTCATTTCCTCCCTCTTCCTCTTCTTCGTTCTACAATCTCATAGATAATATGTCTGAAAGAAGAAAGAAAGGCTTACTTTGAAGTGTATTTGTTTGTGAGCGAGTAACTTAATTGATGATCGTTTTATCATCAAATCTAAGAAGATGTTGAAGAAATCAAAATACGACGAAATGTTTTTTTCAAAAATATTGCTCTTTTATTTCCTTTATCCTTATTTTTCTTTTAGTCTTTCCCGCTTCGTTTTTTTTTCTTTTTTTGTTTATCATACAAAATAATTAAATAATTGTTTATTAAACATTTGAAATGATTCTATCCATATTTAAAAATAATGTATTCATGATTATTATTATGACTTTTTTTTTGCAAAAATTGAATTAAATTTAATTACTAAATTCCATTTAAATTCTAAAACTTAATAACGAATAAATTAAATATTTGAAATGCTTCATTTTTCTTTTTTTATTTGAATTAAATAATATTTAAACGAAGATTTATAATTATTCCTTTTTTGCTGTAAAAACTAGATGAAATTTAATTGGTAAATTTTATTTTAAAAGAAATTGTAAAAGTTTTTAGTGAGTAATTCAATCTTTTTTTTTAAATCTAGCATTTTTAAACTTAAAAAGATCTATCAATCAGAAAAATCTTTCCATTTCTCAAATTTTCAGATAGAACAATTATAATATATAAGTTATTAGATTGCTGAAAATTTAATCTATAACAAATGTTGTCCAATGGAATTTCAACTACGATTATGCTAAAATGAAATTCCGATCTGCTACAATTAGATCACTGAATTCATTACCTTCGCTTTCAGAATCAACCATTCGTTACCATTTTCACTTACCGTTAATTAGTATGATTTGCGAGCAAAACCATTTTATTGATTTATAGATTTAAATTTGAATTTATAGATTTAATATATTTAAAAAAAAAAAAAGTAGATTGTGCATGTTTAAAACGTGCATTCTTTACTTTTACATCTAGGAAAACCTTCTACATAATCTAAGTTTACTTAGAATTAATATTGTTATTGCATATCTCAAAAAATCTTTGAGATCCGTACATCTTAGTTTACTGTTTTTGATCGGAAAACTTACGATTCAAAGTTTTGCAGGAATCGTTTTGCTTGAAAAACAACGATTTGCAAACATTTCATCTTATGATTCTCGGAAATTTCCATCTACTTCTTTGAAGTAGTCACAAAACTGGTTGCACTAATTAATTTAAGACAAATTTCTGCTGAAATTATTCGGAACAAATTGATTTATTCCTCGAAGAACAATTTTTTGCTATCAGTTCAGCTCAGATTAAATTCTCTTAAAATTTTCAATAAACTTTTAAGAAATCAGCCTACTATTATTGCAAATAAGAAATTGCAAATGGGCAATTCAGCAACTACACAATCACGACATATTCGCAGCTCAAAGTCTCGCAATTCTTGTCGTCGAATTCTGAAACAACAAAATCACAATCAAAATCAAAATCAACAAAATATAGAACATGCTAATTGCGATAGAGGTTAGTTTGATGTTTTTGTTAGAAATTTTTGCTTAATTAATAACAGGCTTAATTATTTGACAAATAAATTTAATTGCCATTTTATTAATTTGAAATATATATTTCTAAAATTTACATCTATCTGGTGATCTATGCTTCGTAATATCATCTAAATATTCTATTCGTTCAGCCAAATATTTCTGAATCTGAATGGCTAATTTTTCGGCAATTTTTGAACTTTTGCTTTCTCGATATTTGAAAGTATTATCTTTGAATGTGATATTTGGAAGTTAACGTGATATTTGGAAATTAACGTGATATTTGAAAGTTAAACGTGATATTTGTGAAGTAAATTCCAATCATCAATAATGATAATGAAAATTACTAATTCAATAAATAAATACTTATTTGCAAATCACTCCTCTGTTCTGAATGTTGTGTCACTTCTTTTTTTTTTTCGTTTGCTGTGACATTTGTGAAATTTATATTCGCTTGCTTACATGTTTATTTTGCTGCACAGAATTTTTCAGTACTCAATATTTTCTTCATTTTTAAATGACAAAAGGGGAAATTTTAATTTTTCAAAAATTTAATTTTAAATGATATATGAAAGCTATGTAACATATTTTTTTTTCAATTTACTAAAAATTTTCATACCAATTCGAATCATTTTTTTTCTTTTTTTATTACTAAAGCAACAAAATAGTACTTTTCTCTAAGTTTTTCCAATGAGCTAATCAATATTTGTATTTGAAAATTAATTGGTAAGAACTAAACAATAAATTAAATTAGAACAGCTGTGAGATCAACAAAATAACATTAATAACTGAGCTTAATGAATGAGAAAAAGAAATATTGTAAAGTTTTGTTCACAGCAGAAAATAAATTTGTAAATTGTAAAGAAGAATTTAGATTTGAAGAAAAAAAGTGAAATTATCATTTTATTGCAAAATGTGCGAAAATTTTTAAACAACAAAAATTTGCTTGGAACATTCTTCGCAAATATCTAAGTTTTATTGAGAAAAATAAAAATTGTGAATAATATTTATTTCATTTTAATTATATTTCAGATTAGCATTTAGTAAATTATTACTCTTTATCAAAGTAATTAATTTATCACCTTCTTCTTTCAAAAATCAGTATTTGACCAATTCGAAAGTTTATTAAATTATTATTCTTTGTCAAAATAATTCATTTTTTTCTTTGAATTAATATTTGATTAATTCAAAAATTTATTAAACTATTACTCTCTGTCGAAGTAATTGATTCATTCTTTTTTTCTTTCAAGAATTAGTATCTGATCAATTCAAAGTTTATTAAATTATTATTCTTTATCAAAGTAATGAATTCATTTTTTTTTTTCTTGAAGCTTTATTTGATTAATTGAAAAATTTATTAAACTATTGCTCTCTATCAAAATAATTAAATCATTCTTTTTTTCTTTCGAAAATTAGCGTTTGATCAATTCAAAAGTTTGTAAAATTATAACACTTTATCAAAACAATTCATTCTTTTTTTTCAAAAATTAATATTTGATCAATTCAAAATTGGTATTTAATTGGCATTGGCATTTATTATAACAATCAATATAGTGAAAACAATTCAAATAAAATTGTATTAATTTAAAATTAAAATAATTAAATTAAAATAATTATTATATATTCACTTTATTAAATTAAATGAAACAGAGAAGTTCGAACAATATTTTGTTTATATCATAGGAATAATTCGAAAATATTTTAATTATATAATAAAATAAGTTCGAATAAAAATTTAGTCATATCTCTCGTTTTTTCTTTTTTGTTTCTTTTCTAGAAATTTTTGTATTCAAAATTAATTAATCAAAGATTTGATAATATTTTAATTGATAGTATTTTGGCGTAATAAAATTACGATTTTAGAAAACATTCCAAAAGTATGGCAATAGTAAATAAAAGTTTGAAATAAATCATAGGATTTGTAACAAATCTGCGGTGTTAATTTCAACTGGAACAGTTGGTGAGCACAAAATTTTAGCTTTCAAAAAATTTTTCACATGCCATCAATTATCAATTATCATCTCCTCATTTATAATCATTTCACTTCAAGCAATTAATTAAATGGATAGTGCAATATTAATTTAGTGATAACTTTTTATTTGAATTTATAAAAATAGTAATTTTCATGATTAATAATAATGAATATAATTAGACAATTATTACTAAATGGTTTCTTTTCATTTCATATAAAAAATCCCCTTTTTTTTAAAATTTTGTTTAACATTTCTTTGATTTTTGTAATTAATGGTGAATATAATTAAAACAAATTATTATCAGATGACTTATTTCTATCCCATACTAGAAAATCCTTTACTTTTTTTAAAAATTTTTATTTCACTTTTTCTTAACTTCTAATCAATAAAATGATTTTTTATATTTTTTCCCGAAAAAAAAAGAAAGCAAGAAGAAAAGAATGTTACATTAGGATTAGAAAGCAAATTCAATTTTTCACTTTCATCTTTCTAAATTTTATGACATTTCCTTGTTTTTTTTTTTTTTTTATCCATATTCCTTCTCTTCCTTTATTTTTCCAAAAAATTATTTTTTCTTCGTTTTCATCTCATTTTTCCTATTTTTTATCCTTTCCTTTGAATGTTTTATGAATATATTCAATTAAAATGTAAATATTTTTTTTTTATTTTCCAAAAATCCATGTATTTATCTGCCTTTTTTTTGGCAAAAGGAGCTTTTTTATCCTTATTAAAATAAACTTTGCTACAGTCAATCAAAATAATTAATCAACTAAAATTTTCAAATAAAAGAAGAAAAATTTCAAAAAATGTATAATAAGAAGAAAAAAAAAGAACAAAAATAGGGGGAGGAAAAAAAATAATTATAGCATTTTTAAATTAAAATTTTTTTTTGCAAAAAAAATTGTTATTTTTATTAAAAATTTCTTTTATCACTTATTATGTTTGTTCAAATAATTTTATTCAATTAATTTAAATAAATTTTTTTTTTATATTTGCAATAATTCATAAAATTGCAATCTTATTTATTACAACTATTATAATTTATATTTACTTTTTACAAAAAATTTTTTACCATTTTAATCAAAATTTTATTGTAACTTCTTACGTTAGATTTCATTTTTACGTCATTTATAATGATTTGTTAATTTTCTTAAATAATTTAAACATTATTCATCCCTTTTTCATTATACAGTTATTTCAATGGATGAAAAGAAATGAAGAAATTGGGAATTTGTCTAATCATTTACTTGCAATAAATATATGTATTTCAAATGCTCATATGACATAAACTTGCGTCAAAATACTCTAATAATTCTTCATCATCGATCATTCATTTCTGTTTATTTTGATTTTTCAAAAATAAAAAAAAAAAAAAAAAGTCTATCTCTCAAAAACTTTGCAAACGGAATGAAAAATAAACTGATTTGAAAAAACTAATCCCGATTTTTCTCTTGAATCCTCTTCTCTTTTCTCTCTCTTTCTCTTTTTTTTCTTTCATTTCTTTTTCACTTCTTTTTTTCTCATAAATTTTTTTTTCTTTATTTCTTAGTTTTCATACAAAAATATTTCTTGGTAAGAATGGTTCATTTCGTTTTTTATCTTTCCTATCTCATTCGCTTGATATTTATTTAATTTTAATTAAAATAAAGAAAAAAAAGGAAGCAAATTTAATTTCAATCTTTTTTCTTCTTGTTTCTTCCTTTTCTTTTATCATTTTATTTATTCAAATGAAACTTATTCTTGAAAAAAAAAAAAAAAAGAAAAAAAAAAACGACAAAAATGAAGAAAAACGGAAATTTTTCAAACTTTTATTAGTTAAACTTAGTTAATATCGGATTTTAATTCTTCAAACTTTCATTAGTTTCATCGTCTATTGAAAGAAATGAATGAATTTATGAAATAATTGAAACATAAAAATATTAATAAAAAAAAAATCCTAGCAAATATACGGATTTTAATTTTTTCGTTCTTTTAATAGACGATAAAAGTTAACAAAATAGATAACAATGATAAGGAGGACATATGTATTCATAAATATTTATGTAGAATATTTTATTCTTCAAAATTTTTCTCCTTTTTCTAAATCCTTCTTTCTACATACTATTTTTTTTTAATTTCCTTTTTTTTTCTTCTTTTTTTTCTTGCAATCATGTTTATAGTTATTTTATTCGCAACTTCTTGATTTTCATCTCCCATCGATTTTTTTTTCCATTTTTTTTTTCAATTTCTCCTAATTTCAAACTTTTCTCATGCATTACAAGATATTTTTATTACATTCGTTTCATCTTATTTCAATTATTATATTCAAAAATAACGAATAATATTTGTTAAGAAATTTATTTTTATTATTATTTTATATGTTTAAATGATTTCAAATTCCTTATATGTCCCGATTTTCTTACCAAAATATTCGCTGTTTATTTCATCATATTTTATTAGATTATTTTTCATAAAAAAAAGTCCAAACAGATTGGATGTTTTTTCAAAAATAGCAAATCAGATCTAGTCTTTCTCCAAATATAACAAATCAAGTTAACTTTTTCCTCAGCAAAAATAGATCAGATTAATTTTTTATCCAACAGTAGCAAATGAGATTAATTTTTCTTCAAACATAACAAATTAGATCAATTTTTTTCCAAAGATAACAGATCAAATCAGTTCCTTTCCCAGAATAATTCAGTATTCTTTCGATAAAATTAATAGATAATTTGATTCAAAACACAAAAATATTTCTTCTCTTATTCTTTTAATTTAATATAAAATTAGTAAAAATTCAGCAATAAAATATCTTATTTTTTGATTTAATGTTTTTTTCTACATAAATTTTCATTCATGTTTTTCCATTTCGATTGAAATTTAGTTTCAATTTGCAATTGTAAATATTAAATTGTTATCAAATTTCGTTTTATTTCTATCATTTGCATAATTTTTTTAAACAAAAAAAAAGAGAGAAAATTTTTCTCAATAACGCAAATTTATTTTTAAATTCTTTTTTTTCTATTTCTTTATTTTTCGAATTCAACTTTTCAATTATAACGAAAAGTTTCTCATATTTCTTTTTAGCTTCCAATTTAAATTACTTCCAATTCATATTTTAATTTTAGGCAAATTAAATTTTTCTCACAATTTGTTGCCATCAAATTTTTGTGTATCAGTATCTTTTAATGCAAATTTTCTCGCATTTTTCCTATTTTTGGACTTTCTTTTACATAACTTTTCTTTTTTTTTTTCCTTTTGTTCAATTATTTTCAAATATCAATAAACATTTTCTTGAGTTATAAGAATTATTTTTTGTTAATGATAATTTATTTTCTAATACAACCAATCGATAATTTCTTATTGTCGATTTTAATATTTTAAATTTTCATATATTACAAATATTCGAACATTTGTTTTATTCGAATATATAGTTTTTAATTACTGATAATCTAATTTTAATATTTTGAATTTTCATATATATATTTAATTCAAATGTTTTTTTAAATATTTAAACATAATTAAATAAGGAAAACTTTTTTTCTTATTCAATTATATTTAAATTATTTGAAAACTTTTAGCAATCGATGACCTTCTGAAAAAGAAAAATCAATTCGTATTATTTACTTAACACCTATAACTATCATATTTGAGAATATTTACTTAACAGTACAGATATGATTAATGGAAACGAAGTTTTTACCTTTTTGCTTTTATTTACCTTTTTTTTTTAAGGTAGAAATGAAAAGAAAAGAATATTTTCAATTTCTAATATAAGTAGTATTTTATTTCAAATATTTGCTACGAAAATGACTTCTATACATTAGTAGTAACTGAATTAAATCAAAAATATAACTTCTCTTTTTTTCTTTTTATAAGCTATCAGCCAATAAAAGATTAAATGAAGAATAAATTGGAAAAGAATATCGAATGGAAATTAATTTGAATTGGATGCAATGTTATAACTACTAATAATAATTTATGTAGGGAAAAACTTAAAAATATAATAATAATGCATTTTAAAAGAAAAGTTTGTGAAAAAAGTTTTTTAAAAAGAATTTCCTCAGATTCAAAAAACATCTGGTAAATTTTATCAAGTATTATTAGATAAATCAATTAATATATAAAGTCTTTGTAAAAATAGGAAGATAATACTTGTTCTTTTCTTAATTTGAAATTAATTATCTCCTTTTCTTTTTGATTTAGAAATTACTTTAATGAGAAGAAGTGAATGTTATTTGATAAGTTTGTTTATTACTTAAAAAGAGAAATAAATAATTATTGTTTAATGTAATATTGGTAAAAGACGATAATTATTTAATTACTTAATTTTTATCCATATTTTTATTGTCTTATGAAATATTGATAATCTGATTCAAGAATAGGTTGGTTTACAATAACTTTCAGATTCTTCAGATATATTTGGCATGTAATTCTGGAATTATTAGTTAATAACAATTATGTCTTCATTGAAATTATAGCAATCATATCGGGTTTATTAGAAATTAATGCGACCATTGAATAAAAGGAAATTAAATTGAATATAATAAAAAAATTATTGATAAAAAATTATCAATGTTAATGTGATTTTTCAAGTTAGCAATATAGAACGCAAAATCGAAAATTGAAATTAATACTTTCCCCAATTTTTTATCAATAAACAGTGTATTTGAAATCGCAAAAAACAGTCTTAGTTTGATTTATTTTAAAAATCAATAATGAAAAATTTTTTCTTTTCATTTCAATTTATTGATTTTTGGAATTTTTCTGCTTTTTTTTGATCTAATTATTATCATTATTTTACGATTCATTACAATATGAATTTATTTTTATCTGACTGATTTTTATTAGTCAGATTAAAATAAATATACAAAATAATGAATTTTTTTTTTTTTTTTTGAAATTCTAGAATAGACTATGACTTCACTGAAATTATTATTTTTAAAGACTTTTCAGAAAAATATAAAAAAAATCTTAATTGAACATCGGCTAAATTTTTAGGAATGATTTTTCTTTTCTTATTTAATTCCTTAATTGATAGATTGGTATTAATATTTGTTTCTTTCAATTATAATTTGTCATTTTTAAAATTGCTTAGCTTATTATTTTTCACTTACTTATTTGCTCAATTTTCATCAATTAAATTAAATTAAAACTATCGATCTTTTGCAAGGTAATTGATATTTTCGTTTTTGTATTTTCTGATCATTTTCATTTTTATCTCTTATTTCATCTCTATTCAATCGTAATTAATTTTAATTTCGATCTATTGCAATTCAAATTTTCGCTTATTTTTCAATTTCTATTTCTCGATATTTTACTTTTTTATATTCCTTTATATCTTTCATGTCTTACTTAGTTTCGCAAATCATAACATATTTTTAGATATGATAGGAAAGAATTTTTCATAATTTTTTTCTTGACAGAAATTTTAATTTATTAAATCTTCCAATCGAATGAACATTTTAAAATAATGTGATATAATTTGGAAGAAAGGGAAAGCGATTTCTTTTTATCCTAAATTTTTTGTTCTGTCTCAAAATGATTTCTTTTTCTTTAAAAAGAAAAAAAAATTGAAATCGCTTTATAATCTCATTGTGGTATGATGATGAAATGAGATGCTAAAAGGTTAAAAAATGGTGCTAAAAAGAATTGGAAAAATGTCAAAGATCAATGAGTGATGTTGTTTTAATTTTTATCATTTTGGCTGCAATAATTGACAACTTTAATTCCTAACATTTTGAGCATTTTCATTTTCTTGAAAAATTTAATTAATCATTCGTTACTATCTGTTTATATAATTCAAATTTTGCTTGGCAACGTTTCTTATCAAATAGCAAAATTTAAATATTGCATATGGATTGATAATTGCTTAAATAGAAAGTTTAAATTCTTAGCTATCAATAATTAAATTTCATATAAAATTTCTTCTTTATACTTTGTTTATGAATCATTAATAATTCAAGAATTTTATGAAATTAAGGATTAAATAGGATAGAAAAAAATATTTATATTACAAATACTTAAATTAATATTTTAATTCTTTTATATTACTTTTAATACTAATATTATAGAGGAATTAAAGCATCAATTTGGATCAAAATATTAATTTCGGAAATTCCTACATCATTGTCTTTGTGATGTAGGAATTTCTGAAATTATATTGAGTGGTTTATTACAGTTGAATTGCAACATTTTTGCTTTTAGTAATGGTATTTTGAAAAGTTAAATTAGAAAATTAGTAAAGTTCAATTAAAAAGGCAGTTAAAAGAATTTTAGGTAAATCAGGAGTATTTATAAAAAGATGACTGCATTCTTAAATCGATTTACTATTTCTTATTTCGATCAAAAATAAACACGATGATTAAAATGCTTAAAAAATAGAAAGTTCAACTAAAAATTAATAAGAAAATTAGATTAAACACTATTGATGATTATAATTATGCTTGAATTATCTTAATTTTACTCAAAAAGTCAGTTGGCTAAAAATTAAGGTATTGTTAAGTATTTTGATCAAATTTTAAATGTCATAATAATGATAAGAAGCGATTGAATCAAAAATGCGGAAAATGTATACAAGAATGAAACTGTTAATAATATTCAAGGAGAAAATAATTTTTTGAAATTGATCACAACGAATTCATCGATAATCAGTAGTACTGATCAGTAATTTGCTGGAAACGAAGAAATCGATCAGAAAAATCGAATATTTATTGAACGAGATGGCAGAATCATTGTATCAGCAATCGGAGATCAACAAATAACAGCTGCTAATCAGGGAATCAATCAAATTGCCAGTACAATAAGCTGAGGGAATCAATCAAATATTAGTACAATAAGCATTCTTAGACTTCCTGTGCGTGTTTGTTATTGTACTCTATTTATTATTTTAAAAATATTTCGATCGTTCCCAGTAAATTTTTGGATACCATATATCAGGGAATGATAAATCAGAAATTTTTGTAAGGAATACGGTAAGGAGAAGCGATCATCAAGAATTCTTGATAAGGCCAAGAAAAAATTCGATTTGACTTTAGTACAGAATTATCGAAGACAATAATGAAACCATAAAAAATGGTAGATGAGCAAAAAAGAAGCAACAATAAGTTCAAATATTGTATGAGAAAAATTCCATGATTAATATTTAAGACGAATAAGAAGCAAAATGTTGGGAAATGAGAACTCAAAAACAATTGTGAAACTTGCAAATAATTAATTGAATGATTTGACTTATTCTAATTGTCATTGCCCGAATTTTAATAATGATTAACGATGATGGCGATTTTGGGAAAGTTTATGTTTCAGAAAGCAGCAATCTTTTCCCTTTCAGTAACAGTGTGCTCAGAGGAATCTATACAGATGATCTTGAATTATTCAGAAATTCAATTATCCTTTTTGCTACTTGAAAGCAAATACATTATAAGTCATTCGAAAAAACAATATTGACCAAAATCCATAATATTGATTCGAAGTAATGAATACAGAAAGCTATAATGCCTTTTAATTAGCGATAAAAATACCAAAATCATTGTATCGCTGATAAAAATATTTAAAAATTTCAAATAAGAAAAATCTATAGAAGTTAAAGTTGATTCATCGGGCTCATTTTGGTCTTTCTGAATGTGAAAGTGAGTTAGTGAGGAGGTTTTATGTGATCTGAAGTACTTTAGTGTTGCTTTTACTGCTTTATCTTTGGATGAGTACAGTAACTTGCTTTATTTTAAGTATTTTATTTCCAGTTTGTTTTTTAGTATAAGTTTTTTTTTTTCATTCTGTTGTCTATTTAATTATTTCTTCTCGTAAGGCTTATTCTCGTGTGAACGAATGTTAAGGTAACTTGAAGTTATAAGAAAGAATTCGAATATTTAGAAAATCCTTTCCGATGAAGGAAAAATATTTAAATATATTTATCCAATTCGATCATGAAATGAATTTAATTTCAAATGACGAATATTTTAGAAATGTAATGAGATACAGACAAGTTTAAATGATGACTTGAAATTGAAATGATCATATTTGAAATTGCAAATTAACATAACCTAATTGTTGATTCATTGTATATAAAGTAGAAGTAATATTTTAAATACTTCAAATCGATAAAGAAAGTAATACTTTAAATTAAAAAAATGCAGCATTTTAAATCGACAAAAAATGATTGATGCAAATGGAGATTATTTCATTTAGAATTTAAGTTGATGAATTCGAAAAAAAAAAAAGAAAAAAGTGAAAAATAATCAAAACTAGTTTGAAATGAAGAATTCTTTGGTCTTTGGATGACTGACTATGAAACTTAATAAAAATTTGAAAACAAATCAACCAATCGAACACGAGTAAAGTTAATTATCATTTTAATATGAAACAATATTTAGGTGACATTCGCTCTAGACAACTTTTATTATCTTAGCGACTTTAATAAAACTTTAATAAATTAATTTTCGAAAAAAAGTTTTTTTTTACAAAATTAATTTTATTTTTTTAAAAAACAAAGGAAAATGGGAGTGTGAAGTACAGAAAAGTAAAATTCTTCCATTTTCTCGAAAGAAAGAAAGTCAAAAATAACCAAAACTTTTCTTTTAAGTAAATTTTTTTTTTAAATCGACGACTTACTGTTTTCAATTTTTTATTAAGAGTTCCAAAGTTTTTGATTTCCTTCATCTAAATCTCATCGATATGATAATAGATTTATAGTGATGAAATTTCCTGCTAAAGATTTCGAAATAATTGTTAATCTGATTGAAATTATTTTTAGAATTTTCAGGGCTATTATTTTATTAGCAAGAAATTTCGTCTTTTTATCGCCAAATTTTTCGCTAACATTTATTCTATTTGTTATTTCTTATTTATCTCAGATAAATTTTGAAAAAGCAGAGACAAAGACGCTAAACAACTGATAAGCTTAGATTAAATTAATCAGTTAGATAGCAGTTACAATTGATCAAGATATTTCTACTGTTTTATCACTTACCTTAGATAAATTTTGAAAAAAGATGAGAAGAAATGGCAAATGATTGATGAGCTTAGGTCAAATTTAATCAGTTGGATAGTAGCTCCAGCTAATCAAGACATCTTACCTATTTTATCGCTTGTCTCAGATAGATTTTGGAAAGTGATAAGAATAAGAAACTGGATAATCAATTGAAAGAGCTAAGAAAAATTGTAATCAAATAACTGTAATCAATTAATAAGCTAATGAGATAGCATGAAAGGCAAATTACATATGAATTATGTTTATATCTGTACGAAATTTAAGATCTAATAAATGAAATTTAAATTGTCTTCTCGTAACCAGTTCATTTTGCTTTAGTTTTATAGCAAAACTATCATTTTCATGCGAAACTTTCATAGCTCGCAAAAAAATGTTGCGATATTTTTTTTTGGCAACTTAAAATATAACAGTAATAGAAATTGTGAAAAATTTTGATCAAAATGAAGTCATTTTATAGTCATCATTTGATGAATTCGCAACATTTTTTTTTTCGTATTGCATAATTTCTGAAGGAAAATTTCTGTAATTATAATCAAAATCAAAATAAATATAACCATTTCATATATTTTTTCATTTTCTGATTAAAAAAAAAATTTTTTTTTTTAGAAATTTTGTAACTTAACAAATAAAAAAAAAAACTTTCAACTTTATTGCTCTTTTCCCTTATCAGTACTGAATAGATAGATATAACATTTCTGTTAAAAATCTATACCAACAATTTGATAATCATTTTTATGATATTACTACAATTTATTCTGCTTTATGTCTCTTATTGTTCCTTTATTTGTTTACTATTTGATAATTAATCTTTGTCGCAATTTGTTTGTTTATTGCTTTCTGCTGAATCGATTTAATTCAGAGAATTTATGCTCTATGCATTCTTCCATCCTTTTCACTTTCAAATATTTTAAATTTCCAAATATATTTCAATGGAATATAACGTTTCTTTCTTCTCGTTTTACCCATTTTTTTCATTTTTTTTAGATCGTTTTTTTTTCGTTTTGAAATGATTTCAATTTCAATTTTAATCAAAAATCATCATTTTTTATAATTAATATTAACTTTTGCCGGATATATATATATATATATATATATATGCCGGATATATATATATATAAATTACGCCTATATATATATATATATTTATATATGCGTCGCATTGAAATAATTTTCTTTCTTTTTCCAATTCAATATAAATGAATTCATACAAATAAATGTAAATCCATTACCGTATTTCGTAAAATATTAAGTTCAATTTCCGATAAAAGTTAGTTATTAACTAGTGAAAAATTGAAAAAGAAAAAAAATAATGGAAAAAGAAAGTCATTCTTCTGGAAAAAATTACGCCTAATAATATATCAAATATTTTCATAGATGAACGTCTTTTTATTAGTCATATAATTTTCAACATTCTGGAATTTTCGCAACATTCCACAATCAATTTTAGATATCAATCGATTGATGCACTTGAATCAGATTAAAAAATCAAAAATCAATTTTTTCCTCTTCCTTGTTTTCTCCGCTAGATAATTTTAGTTTTTATTTTTATGATACCAGTTTTGGAATAATCCCATTTTAATGATCGATCGAAAATGATTGTTATGTTGAATCCAAAAAGTTTTTGCAATCTTTTTCTCCCTAAACTATTAAAAACACTCTTGTTGTTTCCATTATTTAATAGCTCTTGTTGTTTCCGTTATTGAATTGGGAATTTAACAAAGTAATTGTCGATAAGCTGCATGAAATAATTCCGCCTGTTTTCAATAAATGGCATCTTCTAGTTTGGAATTAAAAGTATTTTCATTTTGAATATATCATTCCCTTTTTTTGCTTAAGTTTTAATTCCTAACTTTAAATCTTAAATTTATTTTAATCCAATTAAAAAAAAAAATAGCACAAATTCATAAAAGCAACAATAAATTGTGACAAGCTAATTAATAATAATTTAATAATTGGTAATAATTATTAAAACAATTCATTTATTAAGAAATATTTTCTTTTGTAATTTTCTTTTCCAATTTTTTTTATTAATCTTTAACACCTTCATTTACATTCATATTTCTTACTTCCAGGTTTCCTATCATATTACATCAAATTTCTTCCTGTATTTTTTACTTTTTTTTAAAATTAGAGCGAGAATTTTAATTTTAAAAATTTTCATTTCCTGAAAAATTTTTCTTTTCCCCATGTAATTGAATTTATTTTTCTGAAATTCAGTAAATTTCGATGCTTTTTTTGCTTTTCGAATTATTATAATAGGAAAATTAGAATTGCTCATGAACAAATTTCATGAAAAAATTGTTATTAGAAATAACAAAAATTCTAATTAAGCTTATTTTACATAAACTTGAGAAGTAAGTTTAATTAGCAAACATTTGTTTTCCAAACAAAGCATTTTTGCCTTTTGTTGTTTAATAAAATACTATGATAGCATCGTCTATGTGTATTTATAAATTTAGGTCTCGCTTATTAGACATAAATATTTGTTTCAGTAATCAATGTTTTAAAATTTATTACATTTGCTACCAATTTTTAAGTTTTAAATTGAATTTTGGAATTTAAATTTTTGCTATCGATTTTTTTTCCTATCGTCTCATAACCATAGCAAATATATAAAATTAGAACACCAAAAATGAAATATCCCAATATTAACTTTTCCTTTTTCCTCAAAATTTTTACTTTGTTTATAATTTTTAAAACTTCGTTATAATTTTTTTCTTTATTATAGTTTCTAAAAATAGTTTATAATATTTTATTTTCAAATAGATTTTAAACTTCATGCATTAAAAATAATGAAATCATTGAATTTGTTGATATTTAAATTAAATTCATAAATGCTACCACATGTAATTTCGTCAAAAGATAACATTTTTGTTAAATAATGATTATTCCAATTATTAGGAATCGTTTTTCCTAGCAAAATCATATTTTGGTATCACATCTTATCAGAGTGATTACAAATGATAACAACTGTTTACAATTAACTGCAGTTTATTCAAATGAATTCGATAAATAATCAATAATTGCTTCGGTTATCATTAGCACAGCTTAGTAGGCTGATATTTGGACTGTTTTGATATCATTGATATTACTACTACTATAATCCAGCAATAACAATTATTATTTCTATTAAAACAATTATTACTGTTTTTGCTATCATCATTATTACTTTTTATTATCACTATTATCAACTGCAAATAATCACTGATAATTTTGTGATATTAGCATTTTGTCGGATACTGCATATTTTTGTTCAAAAACAAAATACAAGAAAAAAACAAAATAAACAAAACGAAAGGTTGATTTCGACAAATTTTTGCGAAAACTTGTGAAATTAAACAATTTCGCGAAATTCAGATGCGACGACTCAAAGATTTCTGCTCATCATCATGCAATTTTTTTGACGATTTATTCCATAAAACAACAGGTTTGTTTTTAATATACATGTTCTTCATACTTTTTTTTCTAGTTGCAAATTTTTTTCTTTTTAAAATTTGAAAATTATAAAAGGTAAAATTAAAATTTTCTTCTGAAATATTATGGTTGCCCACGTAATATTCCCGTTTAATTTCTACAATTAATTATTTATTAATTTTGAAATGAAAAAATTCAGCGAAAAAGTTGCAAATGATAAAAAATTAATTATTATCATAAAGCAATTAACTGATACGGATACGATTCTGTTACGATTCCTTCCTATCGATACCATTCTGATTCTTCCTATCGATACTAGTTCTGATTTAATACTACTATTCTGATTTTTTCATAATCGATACTAATCTGTTTCCTTCTAATCGATATTATTCTGATTCCTTCTCATTAATATTATCATTTGCTACCAGTTTAAAGGTTATCAGTGATATTAACATTCATCATAAATAATATATTACTGATAATTATTGTATGTGCAGCCATGGAGTGCTATTAAACTTTTTCAAATCAACTCCAATAGTTTGCTATATTATTCTATTTAGCGATTTCCGATCTTATCAGTTGCCTTATAGAAATAGGATCCTGTAATTCAACTTCTTCCTTTTTTTTTGAATTCTTCCGTAGTTTCCTGACACATCGAATCAAAGATATTATCAATTTCGGAAATGATTAATAAATATTACTTACATTTAAAGCATTTTTAATATCAGTCAAGTATTCTTTGAGTAATTTGTCAAAATGAATTAGTTTAATATTTCATGGAAATAAAAAAATAAAAAGAAGAAAACTCAAAAAGAAAAAAAGATTTGAATGAAAGAGTGAAGTAAGAAGAAAAGAAGAATGAGTACAATAGATAAGAAAGGAAGTCAAATTAAAATTAATGAATTGCATTGTTTTTATGCAAATGAAACTATTCCAAACTTATTTTAAATATTCTGCTTTAATTGGGAAAAATTTCGTAAAAAAAGATAAAAAAAATTGAATATTTCGCATGAAATTACAACATTTTCACGTATCATACTAAAAAAAACTTGATTTTTTCCGAAAAAAAAAAGTTGCGTAATTACCTGAATGATTGCGTAACATTCAAATTTGATTTGTTTTTTTTTTCTTCGATAAAATGAAATTATCAGACAGAAATTTGTTATCATTGATCCATTTGAACATATGAATGTAATTTTGGTTTGTCAACTTTGTCAACGACATGATCAATAATTGCTCGTCACATATCGAATGGCACAGTGAAAAGACACGATGCGAAGGATGTCGACAAATTATTTACGAATGAATTTGCAAATAAGCGTATCTTGTCATGCGTCACATACACACACATACATACATATATAAACACACATACACATACATGAACACACACACACAAACATACGCACACGCACACGCACACGCAAGCATGCACATATTGTTGTTGCGGTTATAATTTGGTCGTAATACATTTATTTCTCCAGAAAAGGATGGAATTTTTTTTTTTTTTTTTTTTTCATTTTTTAAGTAATTTTCTCAGTTTATAATTTGCTTGAAAAACCATTTCTATGTTTATTATCGAAATATAGGTATAGAATTCAAGTTTTTTTTTTTTTAAATCAAAATATAGGAATCGAATTTAAGTATAGTAGTTTCCGAATATAGTAATAGAGTAAGATTTAAATTATAAATTAAAATATAATATGTAGAATAGGAGTATTTATAATTATATACTGTGAAATATTCTTTTTTAAACTATTTAAAATATTTTAAATTATAAGTAAAAATATGTATGATATATAGCAAAGAAAATATTCAACAAAATGAATGAATTAAGCAGATATTTGAACTGATAGATAATTAATTATTTATTTAATAGATGGAGCTATTAATCATTCTGTAAATGTTAGCAAGGTTGTGTTTTTCTTTCTAGCATCTTTATTCTCGATTTAGATTAAATCAATTTTTCGTCTAACGATGAATTTTTGGCAAAATATTTGAATGTATTTTATTTTTTAAGTTATATTTAATTTTAGTAAGAAATATATTGCTATTCCATTAATAAATATGAGAATAATTATAATTAATACTAAAAAATGCTTTTTTTTTTTTTGTTTTTTTTACTATTTAGGAGTGATGAATATAATTTAAACTGTAAATGTGATATAAAATATAAAAATAGAAATACTTGTAATTAGTTTCTATGAATTATTCTTCTTTAACCTTTTCTTTTTACTTTTTTCAATTATCATTGGCAATTGTTAATGTGATTGCAATTTTTTATTTTTAATATTTGAAAAGAAAAAAAACTTTTTCTTTTTTTAAATTTTTATCATTACAATGCTAATGATAATAGTAGTGATAGATGGATTGAATGGACATAAAGAGGGGACAAAAGAAGATGGAATTGCGGGGGTGGAGGGTTGACAAAAGAGGAGACATTTCAATTTTTTGAAAAAAACTTGATGTAAGAAAAGGAGAAAGAGAAAGAGAGAGAAAGGGAAGGAAGGACGTCATGAAGAATGGATGAAATTGGACGGATGGATTGGATGATGAAGTGCATTTTTACTGAAAATTCTTCAACTCTCTTTCAATTCTTTTATTTGAATGTTATTTCAGATTTTTATGCCAAAATCATTTCATCATAATTTCTATATTATTACCATTTTCCTTAAAAAATTTAATTAATTAATTTAAGTTTTAAACTTAAATATGAAAATATTGTAACAGAAAATTGATTTTATTACTATCATTATTCCATTTCATATCATCATTTTGTAATTTCCATATTATTACCTTTTTTTTTGAAAAATTTAATTATTCAGTTTGAGTTTTATGCTTATATATGAAAATGATATAATAGAAAAAAAAATGAAAAAGTTTTTGACTTTATTATCATCATTATTACAATGAATAATAATACTTCATTAATATTATAATAATTATTTATTTACCATATAAGTATTGATTTAATATTAGGTAAATTTCTTTTTTTTAATGAAAGTTACTAATTATGCTTAATAAATTTGTTGTTTGCTAACATTTCGTATATTTCATTTCAATTTTAGATCTTTTTAGTATTATTTACATAACTGACTTATTAATAAATTAGTATAATCATTTTAATTTTAGCTAATCTATTAAAAACTTATCTTGAATGATGATTATGAATCCGCATAAAAAATGTATTGTAAAATTGTAAAGTTGTCTTTTAAGGAATTCAAAAATAACTTTTTTTTTTTTCATTGTGGCATTCAAGACAACAAAGTTATAGCAATTAATTAAAAAATTAAAACAATTGAGCGAATAAGCCAGCAAATTAAAATAATTAAAATAATTGAAGTTAAAAAAAATGGAAAAAAAAACAGGATTTATGCCTTGGGTGCATTAAGTTCTTATTTTCTTGTGTTGAATTATTCCAGTCTAGTGGGAACGAATTATCTAAAATTTAAGCTTTAAGATTTCGATTATATTTCATGCGATTACGGCAAGAAACAGCACCATTATAATGCTAACAATATTAATAAAATAATAGTAATAATAATCAATAATAATAAGGATAATAAAGTAATTGGGTATAAAAATACTTGGAAAATAATCGCTCAATACATTTTTTTTACTTATCTAATACTAATGAAAACGACGAATTATTCGATATATTCTTTTAGAAGCGTCTCATGAAACAAAATTACTAATCTTGTGTTTCCTAAAAATTTTTCTCAACTATTTTTCAAAATTTTTGAATATAATATGCTAGTCATATCATATCATAATATCATGTTTTGTTGATTTCTCGAAGTGAGCTTATCATATCATGATATATTTTTTTTTAAACAATTCCAATTTCAACATTGAATAGATCCAATAACTAGATAATGAAAGTTTTCTTTTTTTTTCGATTTTTTTTTCTTTTCAATCAATTTTTTTGTATGATTGAAATTGTAAAGTACATCAAAACAAATTTTGGGAAATATTCTTTCTTTTTTCTTTTTTTTTTTTTTTGCCACAAGGTTCGGAGTATTTTTGTACTTTTTCATTTTATTAGCAAATACCTGTTAGAACGAAAATAAAAATAGAAATTCTTAGTTTTACTTTTTGGATAAATGTTGTTGTGAATTATTAATTGCTAAAATAGAATAAAAATAGTGCGATTCATTTAGTAATGATGATAACAACAATAATAATGATAATGAATGTGATAATGATCATTTCATAGCATCTGTTAAGTTAATTTTAGTGAATATCTGTTATATCTATATGAATATGATAATAATAATAGTCATAGTGAATATGGTAATAATAATTTCATATCAGCCATCAGAATAATTTACTAATATTATCCCATGAATATAACTTAAGTTCATTCTTGCTAAAGTCGATATTTGATCAATTATTTAACGATTATTTAATGAATATTATTTAATTATTTAATGAGTAAGTAAGAGAAAAAAGCTCGACAAGAAGTTTTTCTTAAAAATGAGCTTTTTTTTTTTTTCCTTTCTTCGCCATATTTTCATATTTCATCATTGACGTCAATACCTAATGATTATGCAACTAAATTTAGTATGACAGATGACAAACTTAATTGCATGATAAAAATTTTCGCAATAGAATAGTTCATGACCTTTTCTCTTTAATTTGTCCATTAATTTATCACTGATTCGAATTACTTGATTTTTTTCAGCATACATTTTCAAATGTACTAATGAAAAATGAAAAGAAAAAAAGAGACAAATTGTTGAATTAAGAATGAACTGGAAATTTTAAGCAAAATTGACAGTATTGTCTTAATTAATTAACAAATGAACTATTCTTGACTGTTTATTTTTTTTTTAACTTTTTTACTTGAAAAATTGTGAAGCAAGTTGAAAATTAAGTGATGATAGAAAATTAAAGCATAAACATAAATTATATATGCAAATTCTAGGCTAACATCATATCTAAGCCGGTTTCCTTTTCTTTTTATATTAATTACTAAATGATGATGAATAATTATTATTCATTTTTAATTAATCTTTTCTTTTTCTTGTCATTTTTGAAACTTTTATATTCAAATATTTTAATATAATTGAATTGACACATGCTGATTGATCAGCAATTATTTATTCCATCTATCGTAGTAATATCATTTTTATCGGATATTTAAAAATAAAAATAGTAAGCGGTTTAAAATTCCCGTTTTTTTTTTTGTACTTCAAGTTTTTCTTCAAATTTTTCATCTTTTTATACTTTTTTTTCTTAATTTTGGCTTGTTATTTTTTTTTTTTTTGTTTTTTATTTTACTTCTTCTTCATAAAATCATCTGCTACATTTAAATTTTTCTCGTTTTTTTTTTTTTTTTCTCTCCGGAAATTTGATTGATTCTTTTTTCGAAATAAGAAAGGGAAAAGAGAGAGAGTTGAAAAGAAAAAACGGAAGAATGAAATAAGATGGGAAAATAGATGAGGATAAGAGAAAAAGTTGGAAGAAATTGAGGTAGAAAATAAAAATAAAATAATGTTAGATATGATTTATTTTAAGCATTTTCATTCGTTTTCCGTTTCCTTTCGAAATTTGACGAATTTTTTGCTTTTATTTAACAGCTATTTATAATGTTTCAAGCAATAATTTGTATCTTTTTCTTTTCTTAAATTACATTTATGCTGCTCAATTTCATCATATTACATCACTTTTTAATGAAAACTAAAAATTAAAAAAAGTACTAAAAGTGACATGACGTTTTTCGAATAAAAAAAAAAAAAAAAAGAGAAATTCAAACAAAAAATATCGGAATTAAACAAGTTTGAAATTGAAATTAGGATAATCTATAAACGTGGTAACAAATAAAGTTATTAAATTTACTTTTTTTTCATTAATATTTTCATCAAATTGAATTATCGTTTTCATTTTTAAATTTGCTACAATGGCAGATGACTAATTAGTGATTATAAAATAAATAATTAATATTATATTTGAATTAAAAAATAATTGATGCTAATATTCTGATAAATACAATTATATTTCTGGCGGAACGCTTTCTGAAATTTTTTTTTTTTTTTTTTTTGGTACCATTGGAAATATTCATCTATACCTGACAATAATAATATCTAAGGCAATACTAAGAATTATTATAAGTTTGACGGAAGGAAAAAATCATTTTCACTGTAAGATAGAATAATTAAATTAATCAAAAATTTATTTTTTTTTTAAGAAAAAAAAATGAAAAGGAGACGATCGATTAAAGTGTATAAAAATGATGATATGACGAGGATATTTTTAGTTTATTTAATTTTTAGACTATTTTTATTCCATGTTTCGTTATTACTAAACCTTTATTTTATTTAATTAATTTAATGATTTTTATTTATACTTACTCTGATTTTATCAAAATCTAATAGCAACATTATGTGATAATTGTAAACTGTTAAAATGTTGAACAGATAGCAGTGAATACAGCTACAGCTGATAATTATTGCTGAATGTTGAATTTTTCTATATTTACCAATTCCTGGATGGAATGATCGATCTGTTGGTGATCTAATCAATTATCAACCAAACAAATGTCAGCATTTAATCAGTATTTTGTGAGATTGTATACTTGTAATCTGATATTGCATTACTATTGCACTGCCATTACAATCATAATCAATTTTCATTTTTCTCCACCTTCACTCATTACATCCTCAATTTATTCCTCCACCCAAATTCATTTCATTTCATTTCATTCCTCCACCCAAATTCATTTCATTTCATTCCTCCACCCAAATTCATTTCATTTCATTCCTCCACCCACTCATTTTACTTTACTCAAACCTTATTTCATTCACATCTTCAACTACTTCATCCATCTTCTTTCTTTCATCCCCGCCCACTTTCACGATATATTCTGAAAATTTTATTTCGCTCTCTCTTTCTCGAGCAGTTTATTTTTGCATATTCTATTATAATAATATTTGTGATTTAATTTTTTTATTTAAATTTGGAATCAAAAAAAAAGAAAAAATACGGAAGATTGAATATTACAAGTAAACTAAACCATAAATCTGGGACTTCAATTATTATTGATATTTTTTTGTGATTTAAACATTTGGAGTTACTATAATCCAAAACTTATACTGGTAATACTATACAATACGATGATTGCAAAATGGATATAATGAAAGTAGTTAGTTGATCGGAAAAAAAAAAACAAAAAACAAAAACAAAAAGAATAGCAAGATATCTAAAGTTCAAGAAATTTCAAAAATTCAACGAATTTCGAAAAATTTTTTGTTTTATTTTTGTTAAAAACAAAAAATCTTGTAAAAATAATCTTAGTTGAGAGAAAAAAAAGGCGCAAATATTTTTTTTCTTGGAAAAACATTTTTCCTCCTTTTTTTTTCCCTTTCAAGCTATCTATCATTTATCTGTCATTTTCAATTCTGGCCAAGCATACATATTTATCTTGTAAAGTTATGTTTAAAAGAAAACAGAAAAAAAAAGTGAAGAATAAACAACAACTGGCATTAGAATAATCGAGATTTTGAAATGACAAAACTTCATTACCGGATAATTTACGATTTTAATTTTGTTTTTCAGTAATTTATTTTATTCATTTTTTTTTTTTTTTTAACTTATGATAAAATTGATGCTTCACGAGAAATTCATTTTATTATAAATTTTTTTTCCATTTCTTCTGGCATATGTCTATTTCTTTCTTTACTATCATTATTATTAAAATTTAATAAAATCTCTTGAAAACAATTAAAAAATATAAAATGATATTATCCATTTATAGAATGATAAAATATTAATATAAATATTTATGAAAAAATAAGAATATTAAAAAATATATTTATGAAAAAATAGTATGCAAAGCAAATTTTCAAATCATTTGAACAGAAATGTAGTTAACTTTAATATTTTCAAGTAAAATTTAATGTTTATCCGCTTGATTAGTTGATTTTACGATACTAATTAAAATTTATTAAAATTAACCTTGAAATTATTCATTTAAAATTAAATTTCACAAGCATAATTCTAATGACGACTAAATAAATATAAAATGAAGATTATAAGATAAAGATTTTCTGATAGTATTATTTGAACAATAAAAATTAAATCAAAATCTTAGAAGATATGATAGTCAGGAGAAAATTGTCCGGTAATAAGCTTAATTTATCATAATTTAAATAAAATTTTCGAAAGAAACAATAATGATTCAATGTTATCTATTAAGTTATGCATATGCGATATTTTATTGATATATTTCAGCGACTATTTTAATAGTTGAATTTTAAATTTTAATCCTCTGTTTAGTAAATTTTCCATAGTAATAAATTTTCCTTTACTTCCTGTTTATTTCTTCTTTTATAATTATTTTAAAAACTCCTCTGGAAATGATCAAATGAAGTGAAATTGATGACGAATCATTCGATTTATAATATTTTACAGTTTTATGTTTACCTGTTTAACACTTATAATTTCAAGTTAATAGTATCTTTTTAAAATTTTCTTTTTTCTACTTCTTTTTTTAATTAGCCAAATTTTCGTACAATCATTTGTAAGAGATAAAAAAGGTTTATATAAATTTAAATCTAGCAATAAATTAACAATGTAGTTTTTCTTTTAATTCAGTTTAAACAAACAAAATAAATGAACTGAAAGATCGTTTTAAATTAAATTCGCTACCCAATATTTTTCTTTTTCATTGTTAATAGATGTTTCTTCATTAAAAAAAAGAAAAAGAAATCTAAAAAAAAAGAAGAAAAGTATAGCCCAAATAGCATTCGAAGACAATTTGATATTTTGTAAAAACCAAAAGTAATTTTTTAATCAATCAATATTTCTGCAGCTTCATTTTATTCACGACGAAAAAAACTCACCCGAACACCGTGAGAATTGACAGATTAAAAGCTCTTTCGTTATTCGATGGTTGTTCTTTGTTGATGGAGTGATTTATTGTGTAAATAAATCTTCAAAACAAAAAAGAAAAAATGATATAAAGTAGCGAAATTGTTTCAGATAATAATGCCTAAATTTTTGAAATATTCTTGCTTTTTGAAAAAAAAAAAAGAGTAAGACGATAATTGATGTTTTTTACTTTTGTATTATATGGAAATGACTTCATCCCTAAAATATTCCACTTGTTTTCCCAGAAAGCTGATTTATTTTAACTGAAACAACAGTCATTCAAATCGAATAAATCATTGAGATAACGCTTTTCTTTTCTTTCTTTTTTTTTTATTTTAAAGATTTTCGTTGGTTCTTTTAAAAAATTAATCTTTTAAAAGTTTCAAGCATTGTAATTCTATAATTCATTTCAGTTTAAATTTAATTCCCGATATATTAATTTTTTTTTCCCTTTTTTTTGCATCAAAACATGGAGATAAAACTACGTTTGAATATTTTAAAAACGTTCCAAGATTAACTATCATTCAAGCTATTCATCAAATTAAGCCATGCTTTAAAAAAAAAAAAGACAATTTTTGCAGAATGAACTTAAATTTGAGACTTTCTTTGGAAATGAGGGAGAGAAAAAAAGAGGGAAAAAGTGAGAAAAATAATGAAATCTAAGAATAAAAAAAAAATTTCAACTTTTCTCCTACTACGACGTATACATTTGCGAATACTTCTTGCTTTTTAAAATGTTAAAGAATGAATGCATGAGATTCTTATAGATAAATTTTGTTATCGAGTATTTTCTCCTTTTTGTTTTTGTTTTCTGAAAATTAACAAAAAATTTCGAATGAATTTCATGTAAGAATATCTAAATTTTTCTTAAAGTTAAAATTTATTTACGCTAAATATTGGCTATGATGTAAAAATTTCTCGATTATGAATTTTTAACGATTTGGTTTATCTTTCATCAGAAATCTCCTTACTTTTTCTGAATTTTCGTTTTTGTTGGCTGAATATTTAAATTTTCTTTATGGTGATAGCACATATTGAGCATAGATGAGTTAAAGTTTCAATTTTCAATACGTGATTAATTTTTAAGTTTAGTAATATTTTACTGTCTCCTTCTTTTTTTCTATTTTTTAAAACCTAGTATCAACATTAATCCAGTGATTGGTTATTCATGATTATTGGAATAAAATAATTACTTTGAATTAGTAAATAATTAGTGTCATCTGTTTACTTAGCAAAATAAGATACAACACGAAGTATTAATATTATTTTTAAAAATAAAAATGGTAAAAAGATTGAAATTACCTATATTTGTGGAAATGATATTAGTAGATAATTGGAAAAAATGAAAAATCATTGAGAATTTGTAAAAGAAACTCTTTTATTATTCGCAAAAAATAAATAAATCCAAACAAAAAAATTATGAAACATTAGTTTTTTTGAATTTATTTGCTTTTCTTATTTTAATTTCTTATTTTTGCGAATTGCGAAAACCGTTTCTTTTAAAAATTTTCAATAATTTTTCTATTTTTCCATTTTTCTACGCTTAATAACAATATATGTTCTACTATTATGAAATATGATCAAGTTTATTTTCCCATTATTATAAAATATGGCCGAGCTCATTTTCCCATTTATCATTGAAAAATAGAGAATTCAATTTCTGCTATTTCATATTTCATCATTCTCATATTCTGTTTTGGTTCAAGTTGGTACTAGCAAATAATAATTATTCATGCTTGATTAAACAAACCTAATTAGTAAGCAAAAAATATTTCACAGTAAATTCTGGAAAAAGATAATGATTACATAAATAAGCTGAAAAATTAATAATTTTTAATGAATCAGTAAAAATTTTCTCATGAAATTCTTAATCGAAAAATATCTGTTTTTTTTTTTTTAATTCATACATTTTTCCCGCTCATTTTGAAAATTTTTTTGTGACAAAAAAGAATTTTGTAATTATTAGACTAGTAATTATTACAGATATGATTTTGTTTTAATTTCATGGAAATCAATTTCAATTGTTTTTTTCTTTTCTTATCAAATTTTTATTTTATTAATGAAAGTTGATAAAAGAATATGTAATTTATCATTTTAATTTCCCATTATCTTTTTCTTTCTTTGATTTCTTATATTTTCCTCATTATTATTATTATTTATTTTTATTTCAAATATCATTTCATTACCGAATAGAATAATAGTATTAGTATTAATAATACAAGAATCTCTTTAAGCCTTCAAGCCTTATATTAGCCTTTTTTGAAATTTAAGTCAAAAGAATAATAATAATTTAAAATTTCTAGATTTATTAAAAGAATAATAATAACGTCAAAAGAATATCAATAATTTGAAATTTCTAAATTTAAAAAAATCAAAAAAAACCAGCTTATTTATTTATTGGAATCAAATTTTTAATAATAATTTAAAATCCTAAATTTATCATTTAATAACCAGCTTATTCACTATCATAATTAATTCTTAATTTGTTTATTTTCTCCCACTTCGCTGATTTTAATTTTATGAACCTGGAACTTTCGCCTTTTTTCCTATTTCATTATCTTTCTTCCATCTCTGATAATTTCAATCATTTTTTTCTATGATCAATAAAAGGATAAAGAACAAAATGGACAATAAAAAAGAATTAAATCAAAAATAACTTTTAGACTATTATTTTTATCCTTTTTTTTTTTTTTCAGCCAACCAGTGATTATTTCAATTTACATTGCTTCCTTCAATATTTTTCTTTAAATTTAAATTTTTTTTTTTCGTTTTCAAATATTTTTTTTTTTTTTTTGATGCTATCAAATAGGTAATCTTAACTTCTTGACTCATTTTACTTATATCAAATTCATGTATACTAAACTGAATTATTTATGTTTATTGAATGCATATTCATTTAATATTCAAGTTCTTGTTTCAATCCATGAATTCATTATTTTATCGTTCATTTCTTATCAAATCTTTTCTTATTTCATTTTTCTTTTTTTCCCTCCTTTTTTTTCTTTTCATTCTCAAATTTTTTTTCTTTTTAAAATTCCCCTTTTTAACTTTCATTTGTCCTATTTTTATTGATTCTTTCTCACCTCTTCCATTTATTCATTCATTTATTAAACTTATATTTAAAGCTGGGGAAAATAGGCTGATAATTTTTATCAAAAAAAAAAGAAAAAAAATGATGCAGAAAAAAAATGAAGAAGTAAAAAGTTTTTGCAGGAAAAATAGATTGCTGATAAAAAAAAAAAAAATTGAAGAAGAAAGAAAAAGTAAAAGTTAGAATTTCTAATAGCTGAACGGACGAACGGAAGAATTGAAGATAAAAAAGGACATAAAAGTTATGGAAAAAAAAAGGAAATAATTTCTATGCTTTTATATTTTATTCGCCTTTTTTTCCCCAATTTTCCTAAATGAATATAGCTGTATGCATAAAATATGCATTTTATGGCATTTTCGTAAAAATTTTTCCAATTTTTCGGCCATTTTTTTTCCATTAAAATGCAACGAAGTTTTTCCAATTTCATTTTGCACTATTATTTGTTTTCTTCTTTTCCTTTTTTAGCTTCAATTTTAATGATTACTTTTTCTTTAGTACTTATTTTTAAAAGTATTTCCCTTTTTTTTCCTTTTTCTAAAAATATATTTTAATAAATTTCAAGATACTAAAATATTCATGCTTGTTAACACAGAAAGAATGAAGACATGCGTTAATATAATAAGAAAAAAAAAGTGTCACGAAGCATATAGGCTTTTAATTTTGTGCCATTTTTATTAGTACATTAATGCTTACTTTCTTTTTATAAAAAAAAAATGAATATTTTAGTTTTCAAATTCATTGAAATATTTCTTATTTATTCAAATTTTAAAAATTAATTTCTAAAAATTTGAAATTTGAATGATAAAAATTTCAAATGATAGCAATATTATGAGTTTATTTTCATTTGAAATTTCAAATTTACATATGTATTATGTCTTATTTTAACTGGGATATTTAACTGAGGAAATAATTTATTGCATTATTTTTTGTTTATTCAAATTTCAAACTTTACAAATTAATTTATTTTATTTTATATATGATAGCAATAGTACTATTTATTTTCACTGTTTCGAATAATCGAATTGAATTGGCATTTTGAATTTTTATGTATTATATCTTATTTTTAGTTGGAATATTTAATTGATAACATTATTTTGCTAATTACTTTGTTTACTAATTATTTTATTTATTTCATGTTGTTTATCAAGCATTGATGTGTTTTTATGAATTTTCTGGCAAGATTATCATTGAATCATTCACCTTTTCTGTTTATTTAGTCTGTTTACTACTTCTGGCCATCTTATTAATTATTAAATGCATATAGAGATGGCAGATTTGTTTTCTTTTTAAATTCTTTTTTTTTTCTGCCGTAATTTGCTATAATTTAGATATTTTGTGTATTTAACGATCATTGAATAATATAATGATGAAAATGAATAATTATAATGATAACAATGAAAAGATGGAATGTTTAACTGATAATATTATGGGAAAAATAGATAAACAAAGATAAATGATTTTATAAACACAATACTTTTGATTGAAACGAAGAAAAAATTACGATGCTGAGCATCTTAATAAAATGAATTATAATAATAATTTTAGTATTTTTCAATGTTTAATCGAAAAAAGATAAAAAAAGACAATAGGAGGGATAATAATTTTGAAACATTATTGAAAATGATAAAGTAATATGAATGAAATGATAATATTTCAGTTACAATTCATTTCTTTCCCATTATCTTTCTTGATTTTAGATAAAATATTAAAAAATTAAATATAAATTGATTTTTCAATATTTTTTTGTGCATGCAGCTGAAATTATCCATTAATTTACTTTTATTTCTTAATGCTGATATATCTTAGAACATTTGCCATTAATTATTCCAACCTTATCTTTCACTTATATTTTAGTTCTTATCGTTTTTGCTAATATTATTTTCAATGTATACTTATCTCGATTTTTTACATTTTTTTGGCATGTATTATTAGGCACAAATTAATATTTTTCGAAGAAAAATTGCTCCAAGTTTATTTTTAAGTTTTACTCAAATATTTAGTCCTTACTAAAGTTTTTCTTATTTTAATATAGTCATTGAACAAATCTTGATGAATATTGATTGAAAATTTCTGATCCATTATATAATTTTCAAAAGTTATAGTTTTGTCATTGTTATTGATTGATTTATATTTTAACACAACCCCTTTAGCCAGTAGGCTTATTTAAGTTTATGCCTTTGTCCTGGCTATTTATTATTTATGGACAGGACGATAAATCCATTTTGCTCCATTCTCCAGGATGCTAGCCTAGGCTGTTATTCGTTTTGCTGCTTCTCTCTTTTTCCTATCAGCTTTTTTGGCAGTTTGTCAATTTTCACAAATTATTTTAAACTATTATTTTAAAAATTGTTTTATTGATCAATTAATTTTTTGAGGATCGAAGAAATCGACAAAGTATTTTTTTCTTTTTAAAATTATTAATTTACACATCAAAATTTAGATTAGTTGTCATATTTACAACTATATCATCAAATTTAAGTATCAAAATTTATTAATATCCCTCTTAATCAATACCATTAAATTTATAAGTAGCAACAGTATTAACTAATTGTGGTCAGAATTATCAATTGATTATATCTTATCAGCATTTATAAGGATATGTTTTCCCATTATCAAATCTGCTTTCATTCAGATCTTTGCTGATCTTTTGTTGACTAATAATATACAGAAAACCTTATCATTTTAATTTATAAACAAATATTTTTGAATTTGTAATATTTGTCCTATTTTCATCAAATAAGATAATGAATTTGTTATTTGCAAATGATAAAAAAACATTTTTGCTTTCATTTTTTTTTATTTGAATTTGCATAAATTAGTATATCAATAATGTTAATTATTAATTATGGCAACTGACAAATTTTAATCATTTCTGCAATATATGTATTCGTTTAGTTGTTTTGATCGAATATATTTATAATGTTTAGCATTCTTATCTTATTTTAATTACTTATAAAATTTTATCAAACGTACAATGATAATAATAATATTATTATTTTTACTATATAATGACATTGCATGATATTAGTGATGTATTTCATGAATTCAAATAAGTTATAATTTTAAAAAAAAGAAAAAAAATTCAAATTATTGTTAGCTTAGTGAAAAAAGAATGAAAATACAAAAAAGAAAATTTATGGTTTAGTTTTAGGAATATTAAGTAATCAATATTTAATTAATATTTTCGATTAGTAATAATAAAATTTGGAATTGATTTTTTTTTCGTCTAAATATAAAGTAATAAACAAATAGCATTGCAATTTCTGGCAAAAAAATTGCAATTTTCATGAATATATAAAAGTTTAAATTTTTGGAAAATATTCCATTTTTTTCCACATTTTTTTTTACAAAAATAATTTTTCAATTTTTGTCAAAAAGATCGGATTTTTTCCCCTTTTTTATTATTAATTTTAGTAAAATATTGCAAAGTATGAACAAACTTATTGTTTATGCGAAATATTAAAATCGAAGAAGAAAGATGTCATTTATATTATCATTAATTAAAGGATTTTATGTAAAAAGCTTTAGAAAAGGAAACAGAAAGTATTTTTAAAAAGAAGAAAAGAAAAGAACCATAAAATATAAACTTATCACTTTAGTACGAAAATTTCGGACAATTCTGTAATTGCAATTTTTTTTTTTTTTATGATCTAATTGATTAACAATATTTAAAAGAGAATTTTATATTTTTTTCATTTTATTTCAAATTAATAATTTAATCAAAAAACACTGCAATTATAGATTTTATCGGAAATCATTCCAATGACAATATTTTATGTTTCGTGTCAAATTTTTCTTATTTCAATAATGTATAATACTGAAAGCTATAATTTAGAATGATGAAAAATTTAAACTAAAAAAAAAAAAAAATTTAGAAAAAAATTTAAACAAATTAAATGATATCATCCAATTGATCAGCAATATTTGAAACAGATTATCATGACATATTTTAAAACTTATTTCATTTCAAAGTAATGAAAACATTGGAATTATAGTATCATTCGGAATAATAATATTAAAGTGATAAGTTTATATTTTTTTTGTTCTACTTTATTTGAGAATATTTTATGTTTTATGTCAAATGAATTCTTATACAGAATAGCTATAATTATATTAATTAATTTGGAGGAATGGAAAAAGAATTAAAAGATGTAAAATTGATAAAAGCATTAAAGAATGTATAAAATCGAAGAAAAAATGAAAAATGAAAAAAAAAGAAAAGAAGAAAAATTGAAATAAAGAAGGAGTTCGAAGATGGAAAAGCAAGTTCTTCATGATTACAAATCGCTGTTATGCAATTTTTATTACCTTCCTTCTCCAATTTTCAATACTCTTTACATTTTTAATTTAATTTTTGTTGACAGTTTAAATTTATTATTGGAAAAAAGACGACGAAAAACTAGTTAATTAAGTCATATAGATATTATATGAACTATATTTTGTTTCATCATTCATTCAGTTAATACTAATTGATTTATAAATGACATCATTTGTATTAATATTTTATTAATTTATGAATTGCTTTCTTTTTGAAAATATTTTGCAACTATTATTTATAGCTTGATTGCTATCATGTAATTCATGTTGCTACGTAAATTATCTTTCTTTTTAAAATTACTTCCTAGATATCTAAAATTTGATTTACGTCAGCACGTAAATTATCTTCTTTTTAAAATTACTCCAGAAATATTCATATTTGATCAATAGGATATGAATTTATGTCAGCATGTTTAAATTGTCTTTTTTTTTTCTGAAAATACTCGTCAGATATAATTTAATCAATAGTGATTTAATTTACGTATAACATAAATTAGTTCCACTTTAATAAAATATAAAACATAAATTACTTTCACTTTGAAAAATATTTTGCAAGTATTTGTAGTATCAATATGCCATAATTTAAGCTAATATAAGAAGTTATAACTTTTCGCAAATAATTTCTTTTGTAATTTCATACATTAAAAAATGAATTTAACTAATGATTGAAATGAATGGCATTTCAATATTTCAAGAGAAATTGCTATTTTTTTTTTCTTTGAAATTATTACATAAGTATTTATACATCAATTTGTTAAAATCGGCAAGAATAGATCAAGTTTTTCATTTTTTGAAAAAAAAAAAAAAAAGGAAAAGGAAAAGAAATAAGTTGAATGTTAAAATGCAAAATAGCAAAATTATATCCGCTATTATTCGCTCCAATGCATTTATTTTGGAGCTTAACATACCATTTTCTAGCTTCAAATTTTTATCCAAAAGCTAAGAAGAAAAAAAAGAAAAGAAAACGAAAGATGGCAATTTTAAGAGTTTTCTCATCTTTTTCTCCTCAATTTTTAAATTATGAAAAAACGAAATTTTACGAAATGAAATTTCATTCATTTTTTTTTTCTGACATTTGTTTCCTTCAAAAATCTTGCTTAGTTGAGTGAAAAAAAAAGCAGCAAATTTTATTACATCTTTAACTAAGTGACAAAAATAAATTCGTTTTCTTTTTTTCTTTTTTTTTTTTTTTTTTTTAGAAAAAACCAGAAATTTCTCAAAATTTTTAAATTTTTTTATTCATCATTGTATCAAAATATATTCTTAGAAATTTCTATCTTCAATTTTGGTTTTTCATCATTCAAATTTTAACAAAGTTAATGAACAATATATAAAATATATATATAAGTTATTGGAAAAAAAAGAAAATTGTGCGTTAAAATATTTGAAAAAATTTCTTAAAAAGACAAGAGCAAATTTGTGAAGCATATAAATAAATGATTTCTTTACTTGACATTAATTGGAATTTAAAGTGTTGAAATTTATTTAAAAAAACTGCATTAAATGAAAATACTGATAAAAATTATCATGAACAATTCATAATCAAAATATATATCGTAAATTTGATAATACTATTTAGATAAAAATACTGATACGAAATTTATCAGCTAGAATTTGCGACTAGTTAGTTTAATTAAAACTATTTAAATTCTTAGTATAACTACATCACTCATCAAAGTAGGCATATATTTATCATTTTATTACAATGCATTTATTTCAACATAATTTTGAAATCGATATTTTTTGTTTTTTTTTTTTTTCTTTCATATATTTTTGTAAGAAAGCAATTAGTACTGATAAGATTTTATTGCAAAGAATAATAAGATATTGATTAAAAAAGATGATAAGAAATTATATATTAGCGTTATGCATTTAATATCTCATTTTGATAACATTAATCGAAACTATTACACTTCTGATGTGGCATCGTTCTTTCATTTAATTAACAAAGTTTTCAATTTATTTATTACTTGAATAATTGATGGTACTTGAAGAATTTTTCATGTATTTTCTTATCAATTTTACCTTGCATGTAATTAAAATATAATTTCACTTAATTGGAAAAAAAGATGAAAGATCTTCCATTTGAAATATTTTTCATCGAAATATAAATGAAATAGAATCATTCATTAGTTAACAAATCATTAATTAATTATGATTTTTCCACTTCTTTGCAGTTGTCAGTATTAATCAGGCTATTACAATCATTGATATCAAATTATCTTCATCATCATGATGATATTTCAATCTGTTGTTTACTATTTTTACTTTTGCTGTTTCATTTTGCTACATGGAAAGATGATTTTAATTATTTACCGATTGAAAAAAACAATTATTTTTATCCCAACAGTCGTCAACAGACCAAATTATTGAGTAATTATTAACATTCTAAAATTATAGGAAAAAAAAATTAATACAAAATTAAAACTTTTAGAATTAATTATACATTAAAAAATAATTTTTTATCCCGTATCTTTTATTATTATTCAATGTTATCTATTATTATTATCATTCATTTATAATTAGCAGCATCATCTATTATTCAAGCATAATAACATTTATCATCAACTATTATTATCATGATAACGATCACCATAAAAATCATAGATGATCATTATCTTCATCATCTTTATCATTTATCAATATTAAAAATATCAATCGTTATTCTAGCATCACTCTTAATATTATATTTGCTGAGATTATATGATAAAAATATGTCCCTTATTGCTAAAATATCTTTTATTATTATCCAACATTTTCAATTATTATTTATAATTATTATCATTACCATTTACTATAATTAACAGCTTCATCACTTTCTCATTATCCTCATTAATAATAGTAAATAATAATTAATAATTTTTACTATAATTACCAGTCTTTTCTATATTTCTATATTTTAGTAATGGTTATTATTATTTATTATTATTATTATTATTATTATTATTATTATTATTAT
>JAOVVO010000799.1:0-35595 GCA_028564675.1 Onchocerca lupi | reverse complement strand
TATATATAAATAGGTAACAATCAAAAGTTCTTTGCTTGTCAAATAAAAATAAAACTGGCTTTTAGGCTGAATAATCTAATCCGTTTTGGCAATATAATTACTGCGATTAATATTGAAATAACCTATGACCTGAAACATTAAGCTGTCACCTCACATTTGACTGCAAAGAAGGCAGCAATGATCATTTTTATACCACATAACATCCTAAATGAATTTAGACCTTTCTTCTTCTGCTAGTTCTGCATTTCATTCATAGTATTATATTTATTCAATTTCTCAACAAATTAGGTTTCGAAATTCAAGCAACAAATCTACATATCACAATCATTTTTTGTTAAAGTTCGAATTTTTAAAATGTTAAACAGTGGGAATATATAAGTTTTGCATTGATAGAAATTATTAGGAAAGATTTGAATCGAGGCCGATGATCAATAAGAATATCGAAAATAAACAGAGGGTTATTGTAACTGAATAAGTTGCACGTAAGAAATTAATGTCAAAACTAACAGAACCGAATAAGCAAATGAGAAGAATGCATAAGCGATTAACAGATATTGCAAACTGAGCAGTTGTTGAATTGCGTAGAATGATGGTGAAGAAGAAGCAGAAGACGCAACAGAAGAAATTGTCGAGATTGATTTCGAATCCTGAAGTATTATTTATTGCCAAATGACGCTCCGTAAAATTCTCGATCTTTTCTGCTATATTAATTTAGAAACCTAAATTTTTGGAATCATTCAACCGGTTATCTTAATTTGACTTATTTTGGGCATTTTCGCACCAAAAATTTTTTCGAGATCTGACTGCTGCAATTCATCCTCATAAAATACAACTACTTTCATTGCTCTTAATTGTTTCAGATCTTATCAGTATCTGCAGTCAATTATTTTTAGCCTGACAGATATTGCTGGAACTTTCTACTTTCTACTGCACGATTTATATTTTCGGGAATAAGACAGATCACAAATAATGAACTCACTTATTTTAATCATAAATTAACATAGTTAAGATAAGTTTAAGAATCACTAAATCAAACAATATCATCATTAGAACTTAAGCAGTTAAAAATCCTGATTCGGCTTCACCTTCAGATTTGCGTATCTCCAAGATATTTTTGTTTATTTTTTATGAAAGAAAGAGCGGAAACTAACAAAACGGTAAAATTTTCCTCATCCTTACACTCTGTGCCAAGTTCATTGCTTGAAAAATTTCGAAAATAAATATCATCTAATTAAAAAGAAATGAGAATGTGATTTTAATTGAAGAACCTGTGTTCCAACATTTTTAGAAAGCGTAAGAATCGGTAATTGCGCTAATCGCTGCAGCCGTTCGAAATTACGTATGCCGTCTGACACTAATGAAATTTCGGATTGTATTCCATCGTTCAGTGTAGATGGCCGATCCATTAGTCGATTCAAGCTTGCTGCTTCAATTGCATCTATAGCAGCAAAGAAACATTTTTTTTTTTTTTTTTAATTTTTATCACTTAGAACTTCTCATTAGTGAAATTTCAGCTCATCTTTCTTCAGGTCTCTTTTTTTTTTATTTAAAAATTCTCCATTTCATTCATATTTTTTGATTTACTTTTATGAATTATTTTTTCACTCACTCATTGGTGAAGATAAATTTTCATTTTTCGCCCATTATTATTCTCTTATACTAAGAAAAGCATTGGTGCAGATAGCTTAAATCTGAAATTTTCTGATGCTTTTAGAGAAGAAATATCTGCTAAAAATGTTTGGTTTAATTTTAAATGCAACATTGAACTTCAACATGCTTACTATTTAATTCATGATGGCTATTTCTCGACTACTGAATTCCACTTCATATTAGAAAACTGATAATTAAGGAATGGTTCAAATGTCATTCGCGAAACTTTCTTATATTATCTCGGATGTAAAAGTTATTTTTTAAAATATCAGGACTAAATGGAAACAGAGATCGAGACCAATCAAAAAAATTTTTTAGTTTTCAAAAATTCCGCTCTCCTTTTTCAAAATATCTTTCAAAATTCGTAAGTTTAAGCTGCTTACAATACTTTTGAAATATTAAGATGCTACTGGTATAGCACTCGAATAAATAGAATCTTCAAAATTTCTGCTGACTTTGATTCAAACTTACATATTTAAAATTCTCTATGTATTCAGAATGTTCTTCGCCCTTTTTTCTTCCTATGCATAAAAAAAACTCATTCCTTATTGCAATAGACAGCAATAAACAGTTTGAAACTTTTTTCAGCCAAATTTTAAAAAAATCTATTTTCTCATTGAAAGGGATTCTTGATCGAAAGAAAAGAAAAGGGTTTCAAAAGAAAACCAGAAATATTCAATCAATAGTAATATCTAAACCTAGATTATCATTATCAGAGATGTTATCAATATTGTTATATTTTTCAAAAATATCCTATATTTGAATGAATTTCCTCAAGTAATCAATATATAAATGTATATTTCTTCGGATCCGCCCTTTTTAGTGAAATTTAAAATTGAATTTTTGGAAATAAAAATAACCCTAGAATTTGAAGTATATTTTAGAAATCGCTTAAAAAAAATTTTCTCTTGCAACATTAAAATTAAACTATTTTTATTTAATCCTATTTACTGGGTAGAGAATTTCTGAGCTAGTTAAAAAAATCAATATTTATTTTAATACATTTAAATGTACTATCTTTGGTTAGCTTTAAAATAAGAATCAGAAATCATCACAGCATTTACAATAATCGAAATATATATAGCTTGAGAGTTATATAATTCTTCACATATTCTTCTTAGAAATGCAAACACTTAATAATGATAATGCAACCTAAGTACATAATTAGGACATTTTTATACATCGTAAAAAGGGTCGAAATTTCAAAGCTTACTGAGCACAAATGGTGACTGAGCCGGAAACATGAACAGTGGTATTAATATTGCGACAAGTGATGCGATAGCAATTTGTGAGGTACTTTTCGTTGGTCGCAAAACGCAGTAAAGTGTTATAAATGAAGCCGCAGCGAAAAGCATTGGCTGAAATATTTCGCATACCTAAAATAGGTAGAGCGTTACTTTATTATTCTCTAAATTGTTCGACAACTAAGGAATATAAATTTCAACTTTTATATCTTAAATTCGTATATTTTATCATGATCACATTTTTATGTCAAAATAGATGTGAAAGATACGAAACTTACTAGCACAAGTCTTTGTTCCCAATAATTGAAATGCTCCCAGATTAATAGGATTTTCGTAAATTCCAATATGATCAAAAGTAATGAAAACAACATCTAGAAGGAGTTCTTTCAAAAATAGAATTGAATAAAAAAAAGAACTATTTTTGTTTCTTTAAAATATGGTTGTTAATAAGAATATATTTGTAATTGACTTTAATTTACTTCATATATCTCTATACTCTACACTTGTATAATTAATTTATTTTTGCATATATTAATGACAAATATAGCAGCTTTTAGGCTTTGATAAAATGTCGCGTCACTTTTCTCTCTTTAAACAAAATTAATGCCTGAAAAAATTTTGTGCTATATTTTCTGTTTCTAAAACTTTTACAAAAATATTCGGAAAAAGAATCGGGAAGAATTTATATTTATTGTTGAATCACTTTCATTGATTCAGGATTACAAATGACCAATTTAAAATTAAAATTAACGAAAATTAAATAAGTAGAAGCTAAGTGAATTCGAACAGTTAGAATAAAAAAGAACAATTGGTCATAAACATTTTTTGAGTAAAAGTAACTAAAGCAAATTGTAAAATAGAAAAAACTTATCGTTTTTTTTCTTTTCCCAATTCATGTAAGCTCTGATAAACAAAATGAAAAATTTATTGTAATTTTTTCCTTTCTTCTTCCAAAACTGGAACAGGAATGAAAATACCTGAGTAATTGTTAAAACTTTCTGATAAGATACAATGCGTTCCAGTCGTCTAGATCGTCGATTAATTTCTGATAAAATATCGAGATTTGGAGTACGATAGAGCGCTGTTGAATTGGTAGGAATAGTTGCCTGTGGAACTTCGAACTGATATGGTCGATAAAGACGGTACGGTGATCTTCAAGTTTGTAGCATATTATCATGCGTATGCGTCGTGATAAAGAATAGATTATATGAAAATGAAGTTTGGATTAAGCGCGCTGCTCCATATGAACCATTATCCTCTCAATAAACTTAATGAATTTGCATTTGCATATAGATTACATTCATAATTCTGAATGATTTCATTGATGTTTGAACAAATGGAGCAATACAAATTGGTAGATTAAAGGAGAAAGTAAAACTAACCTTTTCAGATATATAGGAGAAGTGTACTGCATAGGTCCATTACATCTTCATAAAAACGCTTGCATCAGAAAGCAGCATCGATGTTTCCTTCAGTCGAAATCCAATCCTCCTTGTTTTTGGCCGAAATTACGTCCAGAAAAATGGTTGAAATGTTGTATGTAAAACTAATATCACGAATTCATACCATTTGATTTGTCTTATTACGGATTATTTTAGATAGAAAAAAAAAAGATTCCTTTGAATTTCTGTCTCGTACTTGAAAAAGAAGATAAGTTGAATGAAAAAAAGCGAAACTGAAGGTGAAAATATGTCATCTAATTATGCAAAAATGCTATGAGGTTGAGAATTTTTAAGTTAATTTCGCTCTACTTTTTCTCATATTTTTTTTGCTGAGCAAGAGAAATCAAAAAAAAAAAAAAAAAAATGGATATACGTCTAAACAAAAGACTACGAAGAAATATGAAGACAATCAAATAAATAGCGATCATTTTGCAGGAAATTCATTCCCCTTTTTCAAAATATCTCCATAGATCAATAAAAACTTCTTATTCTTCAAGTTCATGTCTCCAAAATTAACGGTTATTTGTAAATTATAAATATCTTACTGCACTTATTCACAAACGTGATCTTTTTGTTATAAAAAGTCAGTAAGGAACATAAAATTGTGGAAAGAAATTCAAAAACGCATTGTATTTAGTTTTTCATTCACAGTTCATAAAATTATTTAAAAAAAGAAGGTAATTAAGTTTGTTAAGTCACTTAGAAATATATGGAAGTTTTCTTTAAAGAGCTAGAAGACAAAAATTAAAAATGGAAATTAACAGTTAAAAACAGGTCGATATAGAATGCTGTCCTTTAATCGATTTAGGTTGATCACTATTATTCTAATGAAACGAAATTTGGGATCACTAACAAATGCCGTTAAAAATTTTAAATCAGTAATCATATTTTTAGATGAATAATCTTGGAATATGATAGAATGAAAACATACAGTTACGTTAAATTTTGAAAAGTACTTATCGAATTCATAGATTTCACGGATATAATCTTCCAAGAAAAAATTGTAAAACAATGAAAAGCTGCCATCTGAACAGGAAACTGGAAGAGATAGGATGACAATTTTAGAGCACTTGCGACAGCAACGTATTCCAATTGTGTAAAGAGAAATGAGGAGTGGTATAGAATGTACGAGTTTTCCTCCCACTTGTAGTTAAGGTCAAATATTTATAATAGAACTTGTTGTTATGTTCCATGCATTTTTATCAAAATTTTTCTTGAAAATCTATCTTTCGAAATTGTTTTAAGATTACATAATCTTTTCATGATAAAATGCATACTATTTATTTAGCTACTCCAATACTCGTAGAAGCTTAATATTTCAAGTCAAGCTTTTCAGTCGTATTTTTCAGCTTGCTTAGTAAAGAATTGCAGCAGATCATAACGATTTCAGGATTAAGACCAGACAAATAAAATAATGCATGAGCCAGAAGAATCGAGAAATACAAGCATGGATTTTTACGAATCCACATTTTTTTTTTTTACGTTTGTTTGAAAATTATCTAAACAAAGTGCATGACATTTCGATTATTTAAGAAAAAGCAGTTTTTTCGTCGATTAAAAGACCCATCGAATCTTTCTTTTTTTTTTTTTTTAAATCTTTCTTTAAGTGTTTTCAAGATTAAACTAAATTTGAAAATAAAAAATGACATATCTTTCAGGTTTTTTAAAAATGTTATGTTTAATTGAACTGATAATTTTGGCCTTGAGGATCTTAGATTTCAACAAGTCCCATAGCTTACTTAAAATGATTATCTCAGTGCAATATGATCATTTCTGTATAGCGGTCAATCTGATAAACAATTTAACATATATATAACATTTTAGGATGTCTGTCTGGTTCGCTTAAAAGTGATAGCCTCTCAATGAAAAGTACTTCTATGAGATATCCCAAAAGTGCGGGGAATGAATACTGGATAGAATGAGAATGATAGTAATGCAAATTTGGAGTATTTCTGTTGCTTAAGTAAATTAAGCATGTTTTTTTACATAAAACTTTCTATGTGTATATTTCATACATATATTTTTTTACATATTTTTGCATATGAATTAATTATAATCATTAAAGTAATAGTTTGCATCATTCAATTAACGAAATAATTTCAGATTTCTTGAATTCTCGATAGGAATCTGGAAATATTGCATTAGTTTGATTATTCAGGAAATGTCAAAACAACATATTCAATAGCCTGATCGATAGGATTTCGCCAAAAATTTCTCAGTAACTCTTTACTTCCATAGGAAATTTCTGAAATAATGAATGATTTATTGAAATATTAAATTACTTCTTAAATAAACGCATGCTTAACGACGAAGAAATTATTCAATGTGTTTTTTAATTTTAATTTATCAATATTCTTTCCTTTCCACAATTTAAAATTTAAAATTGATCAGTAAATTAAGATACTTCAGTTTGATTATGAAAATTTCGTTCGGTTTAATTTTTTTTTCGGTTTAATTCAAAACCAAAAGTAAAATTAGGACTAGGAAATAAATTGAAATTAAGAACTCAAAGTGGTGGTTACGAATTTTATCGCTTTAAAACCAAAAACTTTGCTTTTTTCGAATTGGAATTTAAAAAGATTGAGAATTTTAATTAAGATTTAAAAAATTTTTTCTTAACAACAAATTTCTTGAAATCAAATTTTATATGTCAGATAATTAGGAAGAAGTGTTATTTCGAAAGCAATATTCCTTTCATATTAGTTATGAAACTTTGATTGTTTCCGAAAAAATTTTACAAATTTTCCTTGCGAAAAATTTCGAAATTTTTTTGGAGGTTTCTAAAGATTTTACACAAGTCATAGCCTCTGATACCATATATCTCTATTGATTATTGGCGGTTTATAGAGTGAATGTGGAAATTTACCCTTTATTTTTAAGTTGTAAAAAAAAGTTATAAGTTTCTGGAAATCTAATGAAAATTTTTGACTTAAGATCGTAGTACATCTTTTTATTTACATCGAACAGTATTTGTATAACATATTACATCAACTCAGCATCATAAGTTTCACTTGATTTGTAGAACTGAATTTTTTAAAAATTTTAGCAATAATTTTAATTAATATGTTTAAAAAAATAAGAAATTTCAATTATTTCTGAATAAAGTCATCAAATGATGTGCTGTGATTTATTTTGAAGCAATAAAAAAAAAAAAACTGTTATTTTGGAACCATAATTTTTATTAGCATTTTAATTTATTGGTTTTAGTCTTTTTCCATTTAGGATTTATGAATTTGTATAGAAGAAGAAAAATTATTTATGCTCACGTTTTCGCGAAATTTCTGAGATGCAAAAATTTCTACTATTAAAATAATGGTCGAATGGCGATTTTTGAAAATTATGCCGAAATTACATAAATTTTAAAATTGATAAGGTAACGAACGCAAACAAAAAATATTTGGAAAAATTATTCATGTTAAACCAACTGGTCAGAGAGTATTATTGTTATAAAATTAGAATTGAATTAGCATATCAATACTATTTGAATAGTAATGCGTGGAATAATTTTTCTATTTATTTGATTGCAAATTTGGATTTTTTCTTTGATTTCTTTGATTCCTTTTTGGGAGAAACTTCTGATATTAACTTCAAGGATTTTCATTAAATTTATTCATCGACTTTCATCAACTGCTGATTATTTTAGTTGCCTTTTTATCATTACCATCCAGTTTTCATGCAAAAGCTTGTAAGACTATTTTCAAAAAATATTGATCTTTGTCTCTCTCAAAGCACAATTAAGTTTCTACATTGATTCATTTTACGAAAATAATGCTGGAGTGAAAAAAAAAAAAATTAATGAGAGAGAGGAGCCATAGAAGAACTCAAAATTCAATTTAAAACATTTAAAACGCTTTTAAAACTAGGTATGGAAATTTTCTTCAGGCTAGTAAGTTAAAGTTTCATTTTTTATTTGAGAATATGAAAGAAATAAGAATGCTTATCATTATAAATCTGTTAAGTGACTATTCACAACTTTTTCTTCTCGTAGTTTACGATATCTCATAAAATTCGATTTAAGAAACTTCTGGACTAAAAAATTTTCTTCTTGAACTTCAATAATTGCATAATATGTCAGTTGTATACGGCTTAATTTAATTACAACAAATAAATTCTACAAATCTGTAAAGCTTTCGTTACATAAAACAATATAATGAGTTCGATTATTGAAATTACCCGATCATTTAAATTTAAGTAGCAATGTTGTAAATACTTAATACATAGCGAAACGAAAAATATCAATTAACTAAATTTTATTAAATTTACACCTTGCATTACTTATAACTCAGCAATTTGTTTGTTGAAAAATGAATTGAGGAAAAATTATTTTCCACAAACGATTGGAAAATAACTATTGCATTAAAGAAGATCATGATGTTATGAATAAAAAGCCCTAGATTTTTGAATATTTTATAATACTACTGCGTACTCTATGTCACTGATTTTACTACTTATGTCTAAACATGCTATGTTTATGTTAAATCGTCCTTTTCACATTTCAATCCTTCTTCTCCTTGGAAAATAATTTTACAGAACTTAAAAAATGATTTTTCTTTATAAGTGACTACTGATGCATTACTATTCAATGTTCTTTCAGGCAGAAAACTTGAAATTTCCCACTCAATTTATTACCCATAAATACATCGATTATTTTCTGCTATATGCTACATTGCAACATAAATTTACTGCTTATTGAAAGTAGGTCACAGATGAGAATTAATTGGAATGAGAAGTACACTCGATTAGGTTTAGATTAAAATCTGAACAAAAATTTGGAACAAAAAAAGATGTCTAAAAGATCGAAATCCATAAATCAAAACAGCTAAAATTTCAAGAGTTCTTTTAGAAATGAAATATATTTCTTGAGATTATAAATATCCAAGCCGTCATGATTTCATCAAAATGACTCTTAACTTTCCTATGGTCAATATATTAAAATACAATAATCATATTAATTCTATATAAAAAGTTGATTTATCCCCTGATCACTGTCTACTTTTCGTTAAAATTTAATTAAGAATTAAAGAATGAAGCAAATTAACTCCTACAGTAAATTCTACACATCAAAACATGCCACTCTAGTTAAAGCATATGCCAAATGATATCTTATTAAAACCTAATAAAACTTAGGAAGAAATCGGAACATATCCATTATGATCGGTGATGAAAAGAGCTTTAAAATGACTGTCATTTGTCATCAGAACTAAATGAGGTACTAATACTATTTTGGCTCAGTCGTCAAGGTTATTATGTTTATTTCACTCAGCCAAAACTCTTTCTATCATTTCTTTTGACTAAACAAAAAATAATTTCCCTACTATTTGTCTTCCTCATTCGTGTATTCCTTCATCAGTTCTATCTTTTTCTGCTTATCTTTCTATCTTTTCTAAAAAAAAAGTGTTTTCGTCTTTTGCTTTCTTTTTAAGCTTTTTTTTCCTTTCTTTCAACCTTGACCGAACTTTTTCTATATGCTCAATTATAAAATGCACACTGACTGTATCATTCAATCATCTGTGTAATTGTAGGAAAACAAACTGTTAGTTCACTATTGCTATTCAACGGATAATTGCCAGACTTCTTCAATGCTTAATCCATCCATCTTTTAATTAGCATTGAATTAATTCCAACTATAGCCTTAACTGAAAATTGGTTCATTTAAGTTATTTATCCCAGCACTTTTTTATTGAAGTTTAGTCATCGCTGCTGACAATTACACTTTCTTCACAATTTTATGTTCTAATGCCTTCTAATGGCCTCTGCTGAATCTAAAGCAACTATGTCAAAAAAATACGACCTTTGTTTAATTTTATTTCGTTGCAGCATTTGCTACAAATAACACTCGCAAAGTTGAAACGAACTATTTAATTTTAAAAGGAACAAGTAGAGCTGTTTTCCGGAGAGAATATTTTCAGCATATTCAATCCTCCGCAAATGGCTGATAATTCATCGCACATTAATAATTTGTCAACAAATTTCGATTATTTTCCAACATACTATAAAGTAAATTGAAATTTAAAAAAAATATTTCAAAATGATGAGAAGAAATTATAATTTGAATCAAACAGCACGTATTATGATAAATTCATTACAGTGCTTCTTAATATATCAAAATTTTTTGAGCCGAATGTCACCATTGCAAACATAGAAAGAAGTGAAAAGAAGAGAACAAGATATGCAGATGACAAGGAATGAAGAAAAGAAAAAAGAAACAAAAGACGAAAGTAGGAACGCTAATATCTTTATCAGTATGAAATTTTAGGATTCACCCATTTTATTCCGCAAATTATTCAGACGAGAAATTATGCAGATCGTGTAGTTTTTTTTTTTTTTTTTTTTTTAAATTTTATCGTTCAAATTCAAATTCTGACTTATAGGTCAACTAGACAGCTTCCTTTGTTCGATCGCCCTGTACTTCATCTCTACCTCCCAAATCATCTCTTCATTTAATCGTAAGAAGTTTGAATTTATTAAACTTTTAAAATCAAGAAGCAAACAAAAGAAAGAGTTAATTAAGGTGGGCGAAAATATGAAAAGATTAATTAAGTGCTAATTAACATGTTATGTTGATTTAAAACTATGATATTGAGAATAAGATAAGTGAGATCGGGAAGGAATGATGAAATAGATGACGGATATCGAACAATCAATGTCACTCAATTTTATTTCACTCATTTCCAGTTATTGACAACCGTATACAAAGAGGTGTATACTCTTTTTCCTGTCCCCTCGCTTCTACCATTCCTGTCCCTTCCTTCTCTTTTAATTTTACTGCTCGAAGAAAAATTTCATCTCCAAAAAATGGAAATTAACGCACAAAAAAAAAAAAAGAAAAACTATGTGCATGTTGATTCGAAATTTCCATTCTCAGTGATCGAATTTTTGAAAAAAAAAAAAAAAAAAAATTACACACAACTGGTTTTGCATATGTAATAGTTGAAGAACTGACTAAATTCTACAAATCCGATAATAACATTTCTTTTGATTTCATCGTCACAAAACTTTGCCCAATTTTGTTGGCTAACACAGAATCAATACATTTTGTTCATTTAATATTGCACAAATACAACTACAAATATATCTTAACATTATAAATTTAATGCAGTACAATTTTTATCGGTAAAACGATATAAAATAGGTATTTTCGTTCACATCAGAATTGCTGATAAAACAATTTATATTTGGTTTATTTCATCGATCATTAATTTTTGGCTAAAAGCTTATTCGGGTAGCATAGCATTTTCAATTTACCTATTCGACGATCGCATAGCTTAAGTCAGTTGAAATCGTTTAAACAGCTAACTATTTCATATCATACTGAACAAATTAATTGTTTAACTAACAAATACGAAATTGGAGTGCGTCGAAACATACACTTCAGATAATATTTGTTTATTTATGATGATTACAAACTGGAATAAATTTCACGACCAAAGATATCATTTTATACTTATTTGATTCATATCTTACAAGCAATTTTCATATTTAATTATTCATTCTCAAAACCAATACATTACGTTATAAAATGCTTGTTAAGATACAGTTTTGATAAGACTATCAAATATTACCTGAAAATTTCAATTTCAGTCATGATTTTCTGTCTTTCCGTTCTATTTGTCAAAGAAAACTTTTTAATGAATCAATTACTAATTTATTGAAGGCTATTCGGACATTCTGAAATATCACATTATCATCCAAATTACTCAATTTTGACATCCAATTCCGTAATTCAATCACAACCCACTTGTGGTGAGATTCACAAAGGCTGTTAAATAAGTTTCATTCTTCAAAACTTGAAAAGAAGAAATTGGCCTTCGAAGAGAATGACTGAACGCACCATCTGCTTCTGAAAAAAATTTACGAGCCAATTATTACATTCCGCATGTAAGCATTTTTATGCTTGCATATAAATAAAATGTGTTAATTAGTGAGTTGTCATCGGTCGTTTTACACATCCTTCCTTCTGATATGCTAATTTATAAGTAAGTTCTGCATTTTTTATTTTTATATGCCTATTTGTCTGTTCGAATATACTTCTTCTTCTGCTTCTTGCAATAAATTATTCGCGCAAATCCTTATATTCCTGCTTACTTCACTTTCATATAATTTCATTCCATTTTAATTTATTTCAATGTTTCGCATGAAATGTTCGTTTAATGTGATGTTTGCATGCTAATATTATCTAATTGCACGTTTGCATGAACAGTCACTTTTGCAGTAGAACTGTCAAGAAATTCGTTCATCTACTTATTGATTCAACTGTTGCTATTCTACATATTGCTAAATTTCAATGGAATATTGCAGAAACATTAATTTATGCGTATGCTAATTTCATTTTGTTTTATGCAAATTTATGAGATATGTGGTAGGATTAAATTTTAAATCTTTTCAGTGATGTCATGTTTGAACAATTTTAACCGATTTTGCATCGAATTTCCACTGTCAATTTGTGTTCGGTGATACGATTTCTGCTATTTTGATAAAAAAGTTGACATGCAACTCGGATTTAATAGGAAACTCCGCCGCCTCTTTTTAATTTCATTAATTTTAACATCCTTAATGATTTTATGGTACATGGTATATACTTCTTTTAATTTATTTCATGTGCCATTTTATGACAAATTATCAAGAAATACAAAGTCAGAGTCCACAATACTTCAAAACGTTACGAAGGAGAAACAAGAGGTGATAACAAAAGCTCATCTGATACTGTATCGAATTCAAACATCTATTGAAGAAATTTTTCTTTTTGCACAAGAAGCTCTTTCATCGTTAAAGTGGCATTTATTCATGAAACTCGACTTACGAAAAATTCCACTGGTGATGAATTATACGCAAAATGTAACAGATGATACGTTATTTATCTACAAAGCCTTTCTGGATCTACGACGACGGGAACCTTTAATTCGAATTCTGGCATTCAGTCAGTGTCGTGACATCAATGTAATCCTTCATTATGATTTACAATGTGTATCGGCAAAAGATGTTACGATAGAATATGATTGCCCGTGGAAATGGGTACCACGATGTAAATGGTTCTCTTTTATGCTCATCTTCAATATGAAAGATACCAATTTCTCCATCAATACCGTAAGTATTTCAGAATAAGCAATCATTATTCCAAGGATATCTTCATAATATTTGTCCTACTTTTCATTCTTTCTCGTTCCACTTCGATGATGCATTATGGGTCATTGAAATTCATGAGAAAGTTTGTTATGAAATGTTTGACAAATAATGATTGACAGTGTTCTGCATATGTCAGCTACTTCAGTTTATGTTAAATAATAATTTGAAGTTTATTCACACATGGCTTTTATATATTATAGCTAAGAAAAGCATTTCACATTATGCTTCATAGCAAATAGAATTTGTCACAAAATATTTCTTAGTAAAATGCAACAAATATCGTAATATAATGACAAAAAATATAAAATTCATGAAAAGAAAAGGAAAAAATTTCCATTTATTTTATTCCGTGCTACAAAATGAATAGAAAATCAAGCATTAAGAGTATTTTTTTTCAATTGATAAAAATTTAGAAAGAAATAATGGTAACTGAGAAAAATCGAATAGTTGTCATCCCGTTGCAACCGCTTCCTCAGGAATATCAAGATATATTACATGTTTGCGTACCACCCCTCTACTGGTATTGGAATTATGTCGCATTTATACAATTCATGGAGGTGGCAATTTGCATATTTTATTTTGTTGTAGGGAGAAATTTGTAACATTTTAAAATTAACTGAAAAGATATGCTAATTCAAACTTTCCCTCTTTTTATTCATCCGAACCATATTAAAATGCTGTTTTCGCTGCAAAAAGTTTTAATTTATATCTACAGTGTTCTTGTCCTTCCGTATTTATCAATTTCTTAAAAAGAGGCTTTTTGAATACACTGGAACCAGTGTATTGTCATGATGCAAATGAATAAAATCAGTATCGTCATAACACAAATGATGTGAGTTTAATATGTTAATCGAAGTGGAAAAAATTTAAATTCTTAAAATCGATGTAGTTATCGTAATTCAAATATTAAAAATCTCTTCATTTATATAATATTAATAATAATTTTAAGATTTGGAGAAAGCAAGGTGCCACAATGTTTTATATTTATTATGTATCAATTAATCGACATACCATGGATATTTTGAAAATTTACGAAAAAATGGTAATTTAAGCATCGTCAAAAGTGAAATGACAAAATTCATTTTGGAATTAATCAGTTGCATCCGAAGGACATAGTTACTCAAAAAGATTTACAAAACTACATTGGCCTTAGATTTCGCGTTTAATTTACTTTCCACGCTTTGACTTCGGATGTATTATATCTTCGTCAAACGTTTTCTAGAATGTGGGTAATTTCATTTTGACATAGTTGAAGTTTCTAAGATATAAAAGTATTTCTGTTTTGGCTCTTTTTTATTACTATTGTCATTTTCCTATCACAGATAAAAAGCGGAATTTATCAGTTAAAGTCACCTTTTCCAGGGAATTATTCGGTTGATTCGTTGGCAGATGATGCCGCGATCAAAACTGGTCGATCCAAATCAATGGATTTATCGTTTTGGTCATACACTTAGTATGAATGATTGTTTGTATAGTTCACCTGCCAAATATCTCGCACTTGTCGATATCGATGAATTCATTATTCCGAAGTATGCAGAATTAGTGACTTATCTGAATAATTTCTCTTGCATCATAAATTGTTACCAATGACCTTTGATGCATAATAATAATTTTTTGACAATATATTATTTTTCTTTCATTTGTTCGTTTTTTAAAGAAAAAATCAAAATTTGGAACTCTCCTTTATCGAAATTTTTAAATTTTAGTTCTGGAACATTGCTGCCATTTCTGCGTAAAATGCATGAATTGAATAATACGGCTGGAAGTTTCGTTTTCGAGCATGCTCGAGTCCGGTTTCCGGGCTGGATCTTTTTTAAAAAACAACCAAAACTTGATTTTACTTGGTTAAAAAGTGCTGAATTTCAAATCCAAGAAGGTCCATCGAAAACGGTTTTCATGCCTGAACGTGTTCAAATTTTAGTCACCCATAAAGTGCGCGAATTTTTAAAACCATACAAATCATTTAGAGTATGTTTCTTTTGTTTATTCATTATATTATAATTTGCTGTAAGAATGATGCGATGATGACCAGATGTATCTATCTTTATCTCTGCCACTTTTGTAAATGATTCAATTTTAGATGAAGTTTATATTGTCATTAAAAAATGCGAAAAATGTTTAAAAGGCTTGCGAACAGAATGCAAATAAGACGCTATTAAATTTTCTCAATTTCTCACTAATCAATTCTAATTTTATTCAATAATAATGAAAATGAACAATTCAAAATCTTTTCATGTAATGGCTTTCAGATAAATACCGATGAAGGCTTGTTATATCATGCACGTTCTAATTGGATTTTCACAAGTCTCAATGATTCCATTTATCATCCAACGGAAATTTTCCGTAAATACATCACGCTTCTAAATAACCAGTATGAAAAAATAATGTCACAAGTATCATGGTCAGAGCAGAATCTCATTCCTATATGGAAAATTTTTTCTAAAAAAGTTGAAAAATGTACATCTAAGTAAGTTTTTAGTTTCTTTAAAAAATTCATTAGTTTATGTAAGAAATTAAATAATGATTTTCAGATAATTATTAGTGATTTATAAAATAATAATTTATTAATTGATATTAGTAGCATGAAATTAAAGTAAATCAATTTATCCCACACGGTAATGCTTGCATTCTTAATTTCTTTTCTCACTTTTTTTCTTTCGCATAAAATTTTTTCCAATTTTTATAGATGGCGTATTTATGGATGCAAAACTCCGTATCATCTATGTTGGAATGCTCTGAATAATGAAGATGATTGGATTTTTAGCCATATCAATGTTAGCAGTCATTACACTTTGTTATAGATTTGCTAATTGAAATAATTTGTGTTTTACTGTTAATTAATTGTGCTAAATCCAGACAGAAATTAACAAGAATAAAGCAGCCTGATTCTTTCTTTCTCGTACGATGGATATATCAATATTTGAAACTTTTTTCACAAATTTATCTTGAACATATTAAACCATCCTACGCTCAAGCTAATTAACAATCATTGGAATTCTGTGATCTTTGTAAATAACTGACTGGGAAGTTTCTCCTAATTCTGATCGATCAAATAACACAAGTTAATTGCTAACTGCCAATACAATTCCATGTATCCTCGTAGAATGGTGTAATACTATATTATGATGAATACAACAAGCAAATATGAAAACATCATAAATTTAAAAATATCGTCATATTACAAAAAAATTTATGAAGTATTGAGTAATCAGTTCAAGGCGTTATTTTTGTTAGCTTTATTGAGCATAAAACAAAAAAGAAATATACACAACTTAAACGATCGTTTGACTTAAGAAATCGACTGTATCTGCTTTAACAGAATTGATTTTTAAGGAAATGTTATGCTTATAATTTTGAGGGAAACTTTATAGCCTAAAGTTTGAAAAATATTTCTTCGAAGTCTTTGCACATCTGTTCTCATAGAGTAGGAAGGAGTTGAAGCTGCCAATGAAATCTCAGAGGGAAAAAGATTGAAGAGAAAGTTCAGAAGATAGTTGACATTTGAATAAATAATGTAATTGATGTATTGATTTTCTACGAACATTTTGAAGATATTGTTTTTCCTATTTATGATATTTGAAATGATTTTTTTAAAAAATAAATCGAAATCGAAAAAAACATCAACATCTCTAACCTAAAAAAATTAAAAACAATATAATGCAAAGATAATACGAAGTGTGAGGAAAACAAAAAAGTAGTCAGTGATTTGAATAATAGAAAAATTTGTAATACATCCAAAATTTTATGCAAATTAATGAAAATTAAAAGTTGTTTAAAATTGGTGAGAACAATATTATTTATAGGTTTCGGAAATGGAAAAATTTCAACTATGTGTTCAAAATACTAACTTTGTTAAATGATAAAGGCTAAAATCTGCAGAGTTTCATAAATACCAAAAAAAGCAATGGCTGTGAAAAATGAAAAAAAATATGAAATATCAACAATAAGTTGATAATAATTATTTTATCCAGTAAAAATCTTAACAGTTGCACAAAATTCCGTAATTATAATCACTACAATTAATGTTTTAGTATGACAGATTATCATCTTCTATAATCAACACCCCTTCTCTCCTCTTACCTTCATGGATTTACTCTAAAATAATGAATTTTGTGTTCAGTCCTCTTTAATCTTTTTCTCCCAGTACTGAATAAATTTGTGATTGTGAAATGACTCCAAAGTTCACTTAAAAATTCAATTTTTAGACATATTGTCGTGAGAGTTTATTTTTGTTTGTGAGTAATTGGAAGGTCATATCAACCCAAAAAATTTATTTTAATGAACTGTACATGCCAACTTCAGTTTATAAGTGTAAGCCAGCAAGGAAAAGACGATTATTAAGCGACGATTTCTCTTCTGAAAATTTATAAAAGGAGTAAGATGGATTCAGGAGGTGAATTTCATGCAGTATTTGGATTTAGCTTAATTCGCATTAATTAAATTTAGGCACCTTAAACTTGAATGTGACGGAAAACTAGAGCCCAAATACAATGTGAAACAGCTGAATATATTACGTGAAAAGATAATGACCTCGTGAATGGCGATGTTAAATTAATGAAAATACACGTAACACCAACAATCTATCTTTATACTGATTTTTAAATTTGCATGTAAGATTTTTAATATATGTTTAACAGAAAACGAACCACTTTTTAAGGGACAATTTCTCTTTTGAAGATTTATAAATTAATTTTAATCTGGATGACATACTGATATATCCATAAGTATGAACTGGAAGACATACCTACCGCTACTTTCCTTTTAACTTTATGGGTTCTAAAGGAAATTCTAAATTTTCGCATAAGTATTTCTCTCTTCACTTTTAGTTGATATTCTTGCTAATGTGTGATATCAGATCTATATTTTCACTAATCTCCAAAAATTCCAAAAAATTTATCATCATTGCTTCTAAATGCAACATTAAAAAGAATATAAAGTGAATTTCCAGACATTTTTGCCTTATAACGAAATTTAAGAATGTGTCGAGAACCGTAGAAAGGTAAAACATACTATGTTAAAGCAATAAAATCATTTTTTTTATAACGCATTTCCTAGATAAAGGTTTCATCACATTATACAAAATGCCAGCGTTTTTTCACACTGAGTGATGAATCTGTTATAGTTTATAATTATGTAACATGAAAGATTACGCACAGCTGGTATGCCAATTTATAAAAAAAAATATTTATTTTATGTATTAATCTTTTACAAAGCTTGAGAAAGCTGTGCAGTTCCCATTTTTGCATTCTGTAGCCACATCCGCTTATCTAGAATATATGAAGGGTTATTTTTTAAGCTAGTTGTTGTTGTGATTTGTAATTTCGGCCTTTTTCAGCCACCTTCAACTCCATATATTTGCAGTGTTAACAATAACACAAAATAATTGGCCACGCCGTCTTTTATTCGGCTCAAAGCGTAAATACTTCCTTTTTCACTATAACTAAGTCCTTCATTCAAATAATAATATTCAGGCAGAATGTTTTAGGAAATAACTTTGCGTCAAAGCATATTCAAATTATAAGTCTAAATTTTAAATAAAAATGCATTCTCAAAGTAATCAAGTCATCATCTGATTATCTGTCTATCTCTTTATCTCTTCTCTTTATTATCACGTAGTACTTGAACAAATTGGAGAATAAAGGGAAGAAAATTAAGTTAAAATATTTGTCGTTGAGAAAATCTACGTCGTAATCTAATATGAACGATTTGCGACCTTATGGAACTTATTTTTTTCAAGTAGCTAAATGATTATTTTCCTTTGCAAATCAATGTCCTCTTTTACTATGCTATTTTCAATTAAAATATTAATATACAAAAATACCTGTGAGCTCATACGGTAGAATTTGGAAACTGAAAAAGCTAAAAGTAACAACGATGAGAAAGAAAAAAGGAATGAAATAGATTATACAAATGATTCTTCCGGTTTTTCCTTATATTTCAATGACGGAAGAACAAATTCTGTCTTTGTTGCTCTTAATGATTTCTTGCTTGCAATTTAAAGATTTATCATTTTGATAAGTTTCTATTCTTTTTTTCGTCTTATTTTTTGATATCATTCAAAATAATTTGTAAAAAGGACTATTTTTGCTATAGTATGATATACTAAAATCTTTCATTTCTTTTCTTTGGTTTCGAGAGAAAAAAATGATTTCTTTCTTTCTTTTTATGAAGTCCTCGGAAAAAAGATTTCTCCCAATTTTCATACTGTGGAAAAGGCAATTAATCAAGAGATCAATTTGTGTCCTTTTTGTTCTTTTAACTGTCAGTAAATTCAAACGCTGTCAGCTATTGTACAGTTTGTCATCATTTACTAGATTTTTCAATGACTAATAGTTTAATTAACAGATATAGTACTGAGTGGAATAGTTTATTAGTTGGAATTTAAAAATTTTCTCGCAATATATTATATGCGCCATATTTAGGATTTAGCTTTGGCTATTATCAATCAATTAATGGATTATATTGAATGATTACTATAAGTTCAGTGATTATGGATCATCGATTGCTTTCATTTAATTTGATTAATTTATTATTTCAAGAAAAAAAGTGGGTTATAGTTTCCTGAACCATCCCATAGATATTTAAAACTTAGATGTATATAATCTATAGAATTCTCCAAAATAATAATTTATTTATGAAAAAATTATCTTTTTTCAGATTATCAGTGACTAGTTTATTTTTTATAATAATCAGTATGACATTCGAAATTTTTTTTTTGTTATCAATTTCTAATTTCATTTGATAAAATATTTGTACTGTATCATATAAAAGTGACAAGATCACTTTCTTGCTTCGTCGACAAAAAAATAAAATGAAAATAAAACCACACTGAATTTCAATATTTATTTTTCTGACTCTTTTAGCTTGCAAGAGTAGAAAAGATTCTCATTTTTCTCTAAGCTAACTAATCTATCGAAAGATTATTGTAATTTCAATTTGTCGAAAAAAAACTTCACCAATTTTTGACTTATTCTCGTCTTCTTCACTTAACTTGTTATGTGTACTTTGCATTACTGTCAGCTAATAACTCCAGATTATAGCAATGACTATTATAGTCTTATGGCTAACCAACCAACTATTCAGAAGTTTATTTAGTAAGTTTGACCTATTAATTTACAACACATATTTTGTAGTTATATGCTAACACTGCAACTGTGTAATTGAAGAAATCGTAGCACCACTTGTTTAACTTCATCACCAAAATCTGAAGGCCTTTGAAGTTCCTGAAGACTTTGAACTTATCGTCCTCTTGAATATAAATATGTGACAGAGCAAATGACAAGTCAATTACAATTCCATTGTCGTACAGTCGACAGATGAATTTTTTCAAGTCTTTATTTGATTGTTTTATGATCAGAAAAATTGCCCTAATACTTTCAGTAGTCACGTACGTATGATATCGGCCGTAGAGTTTTCTATTAATTTTCTCCTATTTGGTATTATAAGCAATTACTCATTTCGGAAGCCGTTTTAGCATTGTTGAAGACATTTTGAAGCCTCTATTAATAGCAAAAAAGTTGTGCTTTTGCAGGTATCAAATCAAAAGTGTTGTTCCCATCTGTCCTTCAACTTGTCTCTTGAAGGCGCATTTGTCACACTTCTTCTCAAAGTTCACTATTACAGGGCCACTTCGTCGTCCTCATCTCTCATGGCATTTACCGCTTCACAATGACACAAACTAATTTTAGAGTAGAGTAAGAAAATAAATTTTTTTGTTAAAACAATAAAAAAAGTGCTTCTTCCTATGTGTCTCTCTTGTATGGGCGGGCAGAGTAAAAAATTGCAGAATTACTTATGAAAATCACGTATTTTTCAAAAATTCACAAATTTATTAAGATTGTTTGTTTTTTCTTTTTTTTTTTTTTTTTTTTTGGTGCAAAAATTTCGTGACACTGAAAAGAAAAGGACCGCGTTGTATGGTTTTCGACATTTCTAAGACATTTTACATCTCTGACATTTTCTCTTTTATCAAAAATGCCTTCAATTTATTGTTTTGGAGAATCGAGTGAGAAATTGGAAATTCATCGATACTATTTGATTCAACATAATACAACTCCTAGTAACGGAATGTTGGTTATGGTCATACGTGAGGATTCAGACTGTCGAGAAAAAACATTCCTTTAAATTCAATATTTTTCTGTGTTTCGCGACCCATTTTGAAATTGGTTGGACTTTAGTAATCATGGTTTGTTCTTAATTTCTTAAAAATTTTGCAAAAGAAGGTTATCAATTTTTGAGTTAATTACTGAGTTAGCTAATAGGCGTTTAATTTATTATTTGCGGGGGTATTTTAATGGTAGTATGTTGTTTTGTTTGATGTTTTGTTTAACTATGGTTTCTAATTTTAGTTTTCCTGTATCTATTTCTTTTTTTTCTAAGTATTTGATGTTGAATTTTTTTAGCTCTGTTTTTTATGTAGGTTTTTTATATAGCAAAAATAATTGCAAACAGATTTCATTCAACAAAAAAAATTTTTTTTTTTTAAACTGAACTTATGTTTTTTATTATTTCTTTTTGCTCTCCGTGTTAAACTTCCATCTATTAAATAAGAAAACACTAGACATTTCATTAATCTTTCTTTCTCTTCATATATGTGTAACTGAAGAATCGTCAATTGATCGGTAAATTATTAGCCGATAATAATTTTCATCTTTTATATACTTTTTATAAATTATGAAATTTTGTCTTCAATTAATAATTTATTCTAAGCTGCAACATGCAAGAACTATCGCCGTGTCGAATTATATTGTTGTGGTCAAATAGTCTAAGCCAGCAATTCGCTGAAGGAAGGATATTCAAAATGATCGTTTCCGATACTGATACATGCTTGCAGTGGAATTACTTCCGAACTTGATTATTTGTCTCGTTATAGTTCTCTCTTTATCTTCTAAAAGCTAATATTGATGATTTCAGGTGACAGCATCAAGCGTTATTTTCAACTGGCTACAATGCATTAATTTAAATTTCTTTTGACATAATAATCTTTCAATCTCATTGTGACATCAGTAACTTCAATGAAAACTTTTAAGCGAAACTATAAAAACCAAAATAATCTTCTATATACTTAATTTATAAATGGGATAAAAGTTATGACATCAAAATAGTGCATTTTCATTTTAGCAAAAAGAAAAGTTTTGAATTTTTCTTTACTTAATTTGTCTTTCTCCTTATACCAGTATTTAATTTATGCACTTTTTTAGAAAACAGACAAGAAATACTAGCACGAAAAATTAAATATTTTAACAGCAAGAATTTTAAATTATTCTTTACTATCTCTAGATATGACGCCATAAAATTAATGTCAAACAATATATTCAATTTTATAAGTGTAAGTACGATAAATTTTTTCCTGAAGCACTTTATCGTACAGTTAAGGTTTAGAAAAAAAATTGATGATGATTACGGTAGCACATTACTGTGTAATGGAAAAATTGGGGCGATTATGGAATGTTTTATCATAATTTGGATTGTTGGAACAATTTCATGCAAATGTCAAGTTTTAATTTTAATCTTTAAATTATTTCTATGTAAAAGTATCAAAACTTCAAGGCATTAATAGTAAGTATTCGTTTTGAGAAAAATTCATTTTGAAATCTTCTTTTTTATTATGTTTGCTGCGGATATTTTGTTAACATAGAATAGTTAATTCTGTTTGTCTTTACAAGAGAAATGATGTTTTTTGGCTGAATCTTTCACTACAATTGGATTCTCGACCATACTGTCACTGTAATTTGGAACGCTTTTTTCCGATCCATCCATTCGTATTATGTGATGACATATATATTATTTCAGTACTTGGTTGTTAATGAAATGATCCACTATGGTCAACATTATCATCGCAAAATTCATAAGCGAGATGAGAAAAATCGATATTATTCGATGTTATATTTTTCTATTAATGATAACAATATATATTATTTCAATGATCAATCGCTGATAAAATGATGGGATGGTTATTTTCAAATCTCTTAACAATCCTTCTGTGCTTGTACAAAATTCCTTGTTAGAGCTGTCATAAAAGTTTATAATGATCGAAATATTGCGAACGATTTAGTAATAAATGCACTATCAAATCTACTTTAAAAAGTTAACGATTTAAATATTCTTGAAGAAACTGAATAGATTTTGATGGTTCCAGATTTTTTTTAGAAATAATCTGAAGGAAGTTAAATCAAAAATATTAATTGCTGGATATTCAAATTTTTTTATTAAATATTTAATTATTTTTATAACTGCAAATTTTTAAATTCATTTTAATTTTAAAGAGAATTATGCTCAAAAAGCTGATTTTTTCAGCTAATTATTATTATTTCTTCTGAAATCTGTCCAGAATTTCTTTCCTGCAAAATGAATTATAGATTCAAAAAAAGAAATTTTAAATTAAAAAAATAAAAGCAAATTAATTGTAACTTAAAACCATTAGAGTAAGTTTTCGGTAAGATAAGCTTAAAAAATAATAAATTCATTAAATAATGATAAGAATTTAGGTGAGGCTTAAGTTCAAGCAAAAATTTGAATTCCAAGTTCACAAACTAGAAAAAAATGAAAAACTCGAGTACGATTGAAATATTCAAATATCTTTAGGATTTCAAATATGTTTTCCTTGCTTTATTAAGCTATAATATCTAAAATTTAATGATCAATTTTATTCGTGAATTCTCACCCTTGCCAATTCGTCATTTCTTCAATTACTGAATTTCTTTCCTATTTCTCTGTTATATGTTGCTTCCTCTCGTCTTGAGTAGATCATCCTTTAATCACATAAGATTTGTAATCTAAATACTTCCATTACCATCTACCTATCCTCGACGTACATGTTCAATCGTCAGAAATAGTCCGAAAGTTATCTAAATTCTTTCTCATTGAATTATAATTTCTTTTTAGATTCATTTTCACTTGACGAATTCGATGAATGTTCCACTTCTATAAATGTCAACCAATAGACAATCTCCTTTAATCCTGCTGATCAAACTTGCGATGTTTGGATCATCTTTTTTTATCAGCTGATATGTGATGCATGTTTCAAGTTTCCGGAAGCATGCCCAGTGCAAACTATGATGTTGGCAACATTTCTCACTTTAATTCTTCTTTATAGTGCATCAAATTTTCCGGCAGTAGAATATAACGGAGAATATATTTGATAACATATTTTAATTGAATATCTTCGTCAAATTTTGAAGAAATGACAGTCTACAATGAATCTGTCAAAAAAAAAATATCTGTATAGTAATCAAATGTATTGCATTAAAATTCTTTAAATTTCAAGACGAATTTCATTGAGAATTTTAAATTTTTTTTCTTGGTGCACTGAAAATTATAAAAAATTCATCGATTTTTTTTTTTATGTTACTTAAATTATTTATCGTTTATGATTAAATTACATCAACAAAATACTACAAAATGTACAAATTTGTGTATTTTCAACGTGATAGATTATTTGCTTTTTTGTATTATAATTAATGGAACATGGCGAATGAGATTATTAGCACCAATAAAATTATATTTTTAAATAAAAATATATAATTTTTGTTACTTAAATTAATAGTGAGAAATGTAGTATCAATGAAATTTGAGTTGCAATTTATTGTGTTTCTTTCCTAATTTTTTTTTTATGATCTTATCATTTGGTAAAATTCTCTTTCTGAATGACGCTTTATGATAATTAAAAAATCTCTTCACTTTTGATCCTCTGTCAAAAATTGAATTTGATAGTATTATACCTGTGTCATAAATCATTCCTGAAGAAGTTGTGAGGTAGCTGATTATATTTTTAATTCATTGTTTTATTCCTACTTCATTTTTTCTTTGTGACCTTCTAAGACAGAAAAGTTTTCTTTTACAAATTTATGCAAAAATATTATAGCAATAAAAATAAGAATATGGAAAGTCACTGATCGTCTGACGATAAAACCTGAAACTCATTTCACAGTGCATTATACCATTTCAATGACTTTATTATTAACTGTTTCAATTAACAGAGTAAATAATTGTTTTTCAATGTTTGCAAGAATTTTTAACTCACAAAATGCTTGCCATGATACTAACCGGAAGTTGAAATACTTCTGATGGTAGCATCAATCGGAAGCAAGAAGTGCAGAAAATTATATTTTCAGTATTTACAATACAATTAGTTTTTTTCTCCACTAAAAAAGAATGGATGAATAAAGTTACAAATGTTAATCAATTTGTAAGATTTTCTCTTTGGGTTTGGTCAAATTTTCTCAATTCTTTGAAATACTTAATATTTTTCCAAATATGTTACCGCTCTCATTTTATGAAATTTAATTTGAGCTGTGATCTGTTATAATATATCACTGACATGTGAAACATTGCTGGGGATTTGAGCATGTGCTGGGAAGATGATAGCAAACATTGGCTCGCAAAGGTATTGGTAGTATAAACCAATAAATAAATCGAACTAGAGATTTGATAATGCTCTTTTCAATTCCGTATATGGGGGTTCTAGCTGATAAAATGCACCAATACCGGTAAGTTTTTAGTTTCCAGCTTTTCAAATGTTCAATTTGTTTTTTTTTTTTTTTTTTTTTTTTTTTTTTTTGCATAATGTTTTTCTGTTCTAATAAAATTTAATGTGAACATCCTATTATAGTCAGAAAATAACATACAGGGCAATGTCAAAAGACAATAAGAGATTTCCGGAGAATCTTTTTATAAACAGCAGAAAGGCTTATGGAAAGATTTTTGAAAGCACATCTCCCCTGACTTTCCTATTCAAGACGACATGCTCGTATCTTTGTCCATCTTGGAACTTTCTCGAAACTTGAATTTAAAATTGTCTCATTTGAAACATAAAGAAATAGTTTGAAAAATGTTCTTAAGTGCATTTCTTCGAAAATTATTTTCAAAAAGCAGCAGTTTTCACCTATTCAGTTAATGATTGCCTTAATTTTCATATATTTTTTTTTTCGTCATTAAGATCCATATTCGCTTCAAATTCGTTCTTTTTCTTACTTATTTTCTGAATCTCTTGCCCACATTTCAAAAAAAAAGAGTCATTAAATAGCACAGGTAAAAAATCAGGATGACAAAAAAATTCAAGTAAGTAAATGATACTCGGGATGCTTTCGCTTAGACTTATCTTTTAATTGTAAAGTAATGCTATTAGAAGTTTTAACTCATTCAGTATAAAGTAATGACATGGCACTTGACAAAGACCTAACTACAACATTATTTTTTTGTGATTATCAAACTTCAAAATTTCTCATAAAATGCTAGCATAAAATGTTCCAAACGAATTATAGATATTGTCGTGTGCAAAGGATGAATGCGTTGTCGAAAGCTGTGATTGAAACCTGTGATTTATCACCTTTCTTAGCTACCTCAACCATTACATTGTCTTTTTCTCATTATGTTTAATCATCCATCAGTGATTAAAGTACGTTCGATCTCATCAGAAAATATAAAAATTGAAATAAATTAAAGAGAAAAAAAATGTTCCCGTTATGTTGGATATATTCTATTCTATATGTATGCAAGGAAAAGACGAACTTGAAAACTAAAGTGAACTAAATTGAATTGAACTTTAGAGCTTTTTCTTTCTCATTTGCTCGGCAGCAGTTATTTTAGCCCTATAGATTTCATTTATCAACTATCTTTCCTCTTTTTCCTTATCATCATCAAACATCAAGCAAAGAAATAACTTTTTTCCTTTTCCCATATCTCCTTCTCGTTCGTTTTTTTTCTTTTTGAATACTAATTAAATATCATAATGAGAAGTATATTAATATGTAATTTTGATTTGTTTTAAACCTATTAAAAAATGGGTATTTCAAGAATCATTTTAAACAACTTTTTCTCTAATTTCTTATACATTCGGACAATAATTATTCAGGTTATCATCGCATAAATGAAATTCTCCAACTTTTTTATTAATCATTTTTATGCAAAAGGTGGTAAGATATGAATCGCATTAATTGTTCCATTTAATTATTCGAATCAGTAATTAACAATTAAAACCCATTTCATTGTTTCTCTTTCGTCTTATTCGATTCTATTGATTATTTTGATGATAGCGGAGTAAAACAATGACTTTTAAAGATCACTCGAGAAATTAGAACGAAAAACTATAAAATTTGTCATTTAATGCGAAGAAATTGGAATTACGCAGTAAATAAGCTTTCTTGAAAGCTAGATATTATCACTTTCACAAGTTTTAGCGAGTGAAACAAGCAGAATATTTGAAGAAGTTCGTGATCTTTTTTTTTTCCCAGTATACTATATAGTACTGAATGATCTGCAGTAAGATTATTATTATTCACCAATCATTTCTTAAAGCTTAACATCTTCTCATCACGTTTATAATTTAGAATCGTTTATCCACTAATCATTCAAAATTGGAAAACGTCAACTTTTTGTAAGTGATAAAACAATTAACATGGGCGTACTTTCGAAATGTTGCGAAGTAAGCAAGGAGTTGCAGGAACTTTTTTTTTCATGGTTAAAATGAACTATTAAATAGCACTCTTCGATTTTTGTTCCATATTTCACATCTTTCCCTTTATCCTAAACATTTTTCCCGATTTTTTAAGCAAAAATGCAGAGCTTTGCAACTTTTCTGATTAAAAATCATTTCAAAAACCATCCAAAATTTTTTAAACGCATTCAAGAAACTTTCTTAAATAGTTTTCCAGTAAAATTCTGGAATTTCGGAGCTATATTCATATCCTGAAAAAGTTGGAATTGAAACTTTCACGATTCCGAAATGAAAATTAAATTTTCAAATTATCTAGGAATTTTCAATTCTACCCTGTTCAAAGATTTTGGAATCATTTTTGAGAAGCATATCAAATATCTTACGAATTATTTCTATTTGTCAGGCTATACTGACGAAACTTTATCCTCTGCAATATGCACCAGAATAAGTCTTCAAATAAGTTACGGGCAGTGTGTTATGTCGCTTAACTATTATCACAATCACATCCTGATAGAGGGCTCAGAGGAAATAGGCTCAAATACGCTCAGAAAGTCTCACTGATGACGACAGGTTTGAATATATTGTCGCCAAAGCTACACTCCGTAAGCTAAACAAGAAACTGTATATTATCCTCGGTCATAGACTCTTCTGTAATGTGCACTAAACGACTGACCGCTTTACTAATCCTCAGAACTTCGACCCGAATTACTGGTATCTCCCAGAACCGGCCAGCTATTCTACCATGCAGTGTGCTCACAATACTTCCATCCAAGTCAATTAAGGTGAGCGAGAAGAAAGAACAATGAATGCCGCTGTTATGATATGTAAAATGAGCCAATATTTGTGGCTACAACAGCCTGATGAGTATTTTAAACCGATGATCGATTACTGTTATCTAGTAATAGGGAATATATTTGGTGGGGATAAATGCCCGAGTAAAGGATGGGATAAATGTAACGGGTAGAGTGAGGACAAGGGATAGGTATGATGAGTATGAGAGATGAGGACATGAGGAACAGGTTGCTGATGTCTAAGTTAGGTATTTCATTGCTTGATAAATATGAAGGACCAGATGGACACTGAATTTGATCCAATCTTCCAAATGAACGATGGGATTAATGAAGTTTCATTGAATTTATTAAACAGATTAGAAATGAAACGAGTTCCATAGGGATTGAAGTTAGGATGAAGAACAAAAGAAATAGTGCACTTGTTTGGAGTGCCGCAAAGATTGATAAGATTTTGCGGGAAGGTGCACTGATAGAGGTTCGTGTCGTTGCACCTGCAATAACAGTTAATTAGTTAAGGATGGGAAATGAAAGGAAGAAAAAGATTACAAGAAAGGAGAAGACAACAGAGATCAAGGAAAGTAATGCTAATGAAAATTGAGAAGGTGCTTAGAGAATTATGAGTAGCGGAAATATCTCTTACCATCATAACTCAACTAAGTAATCAAGTAATCTGTCGGAACAAAAAACACACCTTTTTTATCCGCAACTGTCAGGTTTGCGTGCAAAATGCGAATAATTTTTGATAGCAGTTGTGAAATCATATGGTTAATGGCGGATTTTCGAGTTTTGTGGATTTTCAATTTAACTCATTTTGCTATTTGATGAGCGAATCTCTAAAATTTAGTGGTAAGATTGTAGTTGAAAGGAACATATGTCATAAATAGTTGAAAAGAACATATGTCATAAATTTTCATTCATTTTAGTATAAAAAGAGTGATTTATGGTATTTTTAATTGGAAATTTCTTTTTTAAATCGCCAGTTTGAAATGGGACTTATAAAACAAATATGCTCGATTATTACTTACTTATCTCTAATACAATAATCAGAATCGATTTGTTACTCTTTGTATTGTTGTCAGTGCAACTAAGATGCTGACATGGATGTCAGAAATTCACTTCTACTTAAGCTTAATTTCGTTATAATATAATTAGCAGTTAGAAGTAAAGAAATATATTTTGGATACAGAACTAGTATTATGTTTAGAAAGGAATGATCATTATTTTCTTCAGCTTACTTTATTCAACATTAGCATATCTGAACGGCTTTTGTACCGAAGTATGTATCATTTTTAAGAGATAAAAGCATCAGGATTTTATTGAGTTAACCTCTGGATTTTATATGATAAGAAGAAAATGGTGAAAATAAGAGAAGAGTTAGTCGCCGCGAAAAATATAACTGCGAAACAGGTATTTCTGATAAAGTGGAAGGGCGACGGGTTTGCGGCAAATAGATTGAATTGAAAAGTGAAGGATTCATTCTTTAACTTATTATCAGAATTGAAAATCTTGCGTACTTAAGTGCAGGCACAATCAAAGTATGTGGCCTTTCGAATAATTAAATGATTTAAGTAATTAGTTTTTTTTTGATTCAGTAGTAGAAGTAGAGTTCAAAATACAATGGAATCCTCATCTGGAAAGCACAGTTTAGAGAGAGAAAAAAAAAAAAAAGAAAATTTGTAAAAATTGGTGGAGAATAAAATAAGGAAGAAATGATAAATTTTTCACTTTCTTAAATCATCTACTCTTCCATTCAAGTGCACATTTACTTTATTAAAAATATCGATCATAAAAGAGAGATGAAATTAAGCTTTGCCTAGCTATACTTATCATTTGCCATCGCACTGCCACGGCGAGAACATAATTGTGTGCATGAAGAAATTCATCGTATTGACTTCAAATATTACTAGACATAAATAAGAAAGCAGAATAGTAAAGTTAGGAAAAGGAGAAAAGAGAAATAATAAAAAAATATGATGCTTCTTTGGGAAGCAAGTGCCAATGATAATAATTACTAACAAAGTTGGTAATTAAGATTTTTTTTTTCCATTTAATTGCTTCTCTGTATTACTAAAATAATTTTGGTTTTACCTATTTATAATTAAGTTTCAAATTGTTATGAAATTGTTGAGTGAATAAATATGAAAAAGAATTTAAGAATGTGATGACAGCATAGTTTCGGTTGTTAAATAAAATTACTACTGAATATTATGGTAAGCATAATATTTTTGGATTAATCGGCAAAGCTAGTTGAGGCTTTCTTTCATTAAATGACGTTGGTCAGATAAATGTGATTTATTAGTTACAAAAATGCGTGAAAGCAAATTGTCAGGGCGTTGTTGAGTAGATAAAGCATACATTCATTAGGCAGATAAATCAAATTTGGATTTTCATTTATAGAATTAATAATAAATTTTAATAAATTTCAAGTTTTCACGACTGTTTTTCTTTTTATGAAGTGATTTCTTTTTTGATTTATTGATGTCGATTTGAGTTTGCATTTGCTCAACAAATGTAATATCGTTTCAAATTTACTTTTTTTATCAAATAAATTCTGAGCGAGCAAAGTTTTAAATGAAAATGTTAAGTGGAATTAAATGAGATGCTATTATTGGATCTTGTTTTGTAATTTTACAGATTATGATATATGACTGGGAAATTATATTTATATATTCAAGATGATGGAGAGAAGAGCGAAGCAAAGGATATGTTTGGGGGGTAGAATGAGTAGAAGTAGGGAGGAGAAAGGTTGGAATTGGTTTTTGGCTAAGATTATTACGAGGTAATGAGTTTTTCGGTGCTGCAAAATAAGTGAAAGCGTTCGGGAAAAAGTTCGAAAATTAACCATGCGATCTTTAAACTGATAAGCTAAGCGAAACAGCTTGATAAGATTAGCAATAGTAATCAACAATGAATAATCCTTCATGCTGCAGGAAGTATTCGTGGGGTACACTTAGACAAAATCTTGTTGATCCCAATAGCGTTATCTATAATAATATTAGTTGTTCCACTCACTATAAAATATTACTTATAACTAGATAATTTATTTAGTAATTCGAATTTAAATAACTTTATTTTTACTTTATTGGTATCCTATGGAATAGAATGAAAAGGAAAGCAGAAAGATGGAATGAATAGTAACAAGATAATCGTTAGACAGTGCTTTCTAAGTATGTTCGAGCTTTTGAAAGGAGTTATCTTTTGCAGTTCGAAAACTTTCTCCCAAAACTACAACAGTGACACTTTTTTATATTAAAAGAGTTTTGTTATCAGCTTCCATTAGTAATATTATATTGATTGAGGCAGCACAGGAGTGTTTTAATATTAAAGTCTAAATAATATTTATCAATTGAAGTGGATACACGGATTTGCTAGCAAAATTTGTAGCTTGAGGCTGAAGTTACCCATTCATAGAAGAGTATTATCTAAGTATGAATTCCTGTATCCTATCACTACAGTTGTCTTCTAAAAAGTTTTATCGTAGCCGATAGTTGTACCTTGACACGATTTTAATTTTATACACAGAATGTCTTTAATCTTAAATTATTTTCAAAAATCATTGAATTAAAAACCATTGGCTAGTTTCTTTTTTTCAGGCAGATAAATCTTTAAGTTTTGAGCAAGGTTAAGGGCTTCATCACATTTGGATATTAGAAAAATGCTCCGTTTCACTATTATATAATTTGTTGTTTTCAGATGTATATTGTTAGATCGTATCTCTTTTCTACTTGATATTTATCAATATTATTTTTCCCTTGGCGACATTGGTGACAAAAATCAACGAAAAATTTATCTATATACTTCATTATATTGATACAAATCTTCTAAATGATGGGCAAACGTGGTGCTGACTTCAATACGGAATTCAATCGAAAACAGTAAGTGATTTAGGGATTCTTCTTTTTCTATTAAGAAATTATCTAATTTTTCCCTTTGTTTAATAAAATTTTGAATAGATAGTATTTTATATAGGGTAGAAAGAGAGAGTTGAAGTGAAATAACCGATAGAGATTTAATCAGAATTTCTTTTTCAATGATCTTTTCATTTTTTTTATTGATACTTTCGTTAGTGTTCTACTTGCTTTATTCGGTAAAAATCATTAAAAAAACTGCTCAGTACATTTCATTATCAAAGTGCATTTAACAGCATCTTGAGCCAAACAGTACGTCTTCATAAGATAATTATTCTTAGACTGTCGGCATGTTTATAGTGATTGTCGTACTTATCCCGACAGTTGGTATTTCGATGTCATTCGGATAGGGTCACTGCCTTTCTAATCTTATATAACTTTAAGAAATGACTTTTTTTTTAATGTGTTTTGCGCGATGTTAAGTATCAGATCATTCCAATTAATCTTGCAGTAGCTGCAGATTCTTGATCTTTTTTTAATTTAAATATTATCAAAGTAATTGATTGTGTTCCTATTAGGTATTTCTGAACTGTAATTTGAGTCATTTGTTGCTTTTTTCTCTTTGAAACCCAAATTTGTCCTTGTTTATAACTTTTTTTTTTTAACATTGTCATCATGTTATTGATTTTTCCTGTGTTTTCCCTCCGTATCGTCCGTCTATCGCCTATATTGATGTATCTCGAGGCTCACGTCCAATTTTTGCTTTTGCAGACCAATGATTCTTAAGCATTTCTGTTTATTCGTGTTGTATTTATTGCGACATTTCACTATATAAAAAGTTTTGATGATTTTTAATAGATGGTAAAAAAATTAACTCGTTAACGATGTTTTTGGTTACTTGTACATAAGAAAAATTGAGTAATTGCAAAAATATGTTTTACATCATCATTAGAATCGTCTCCAGTAAAAAAAAGTAATATCCGTTTAAAAATAGAATTCTTGTTTAACCTTTAGATGCATAAATTTTGCTAATTAGTAGTCTCTTATATGTTGTTGATAAGTCATTTTTACCCATCATTTTCAGAAATTTTCATGTATTCTGTAATTTTTTAAAATTGTTTATCAGCTTCACAAGACACTGGCCACTGTTTTTATATTTTTCTGACGAGAATGTTGGAGTGGAAAGCCAGAGGTGTATATTCTTGATAATTAGATATATATATACTGTTGAGAAAAAATGAATTTTTTATTAGTGAAATATTTCATATATATATATATAAAAAAAAAAGAAAAGAAACATGCAAAATAGTTCTATTCATTCTCTGCAAATCATAAAATTGTTACATATGATCAGAAAAATTAACATAGTTCATAGTACTGTTGATACCATACCAGCCCGTTAAATTGTCTTTGTCCTAAATTTGATTTTGCTTGAAATTATGTTGTTGCATTTTTTTTTCCGAATGAAGTTCCTTGGATCGAAATTAATTTTTTAAAGATTCCTTAAGAGAATGAGAATTCCTTTCATACTCACCGTATGTATTTGGAAAAATTAATCTTTTAGAACTCTCGACCGACGTCGTGAATCATCTCGATTTGCTGCACGCGATCGGCGTGGCAAAGAAGCGGATATATTTACAGATCTCAAAGTAGTGGTGCCAATTGTTGATGAAGCAACTGTCACACATGTGGATCGGATTGCTTTATTGCGGATTTCATCGGCTCTTTTTCGATTGCGAAAAATTGCTGCGAAATGTATATATTTTTCTCACAAAAATCATTATCTTTTCGAAAATGTTCTTTATACAAAATTCTAAACTAAGCATTCGTAATAATGTAAGAATTGAATTATTACAATTGTTTAAAATTACTTTCCGGTATTTACAAATATTCAGACAATCTAATTTTCCTCGATCGTAGCTTGGAGTGCTCATTACCTAAAGTATAACCGAGAAAGTTCTTTAAATGTCAGAAAAATGATCAAATAATACTGGAAACTGATTTGAATTAGAGGGAGCGATAGCCAATCTCAACATATTGTTTAGCTTTCATTTAACAGTGCCAAAAGAAATTCCTAGAAATTATTGGTCATCGATTTTACATTTTAATGCTTGGATTTCGATTTATTTGTTGATTCTCTGTTTTGTGTTGTAAATTACCGAAAGTTTCTCAAAGTAAGAGTATGTTTGGATAACAATTCTTGTCTGGAAATACTAAGTCAGGGCCACGGATTTTTTTGTTAATGATCTGTTTCGAATTTTTCAATTTTTCTCAGATTTCAATAACTGAAATCACTAAATTTTAGAGACGCAAATAAAATAACTTTTTTCAGTTCTGAAAACCAATCTTGATAAGGAGCGTGAATGTTTATGGTCTGAAACAACATTGTTAGAATGTTTAGATGGTTTTTTGGCCATTATTGACCTGGATGGCATCATTCTATACATTAGTGAAAGTGTTTCCATCTACCTCGGACTTACACAAGTATTTTGCATTTTTTTTTTAGACTAGAGTATTTTTTTTTCTTTTTTTCATATCCAACTATTTTAAACGCATCGCTTCAAAATAATAAACAAATGGAAATCTCTGCATCTATAATACTTAACAAATTTTATGGAAAATAGGATCAGAATCAAAATTTGGATCAGAAATTTCAAAAAAGTTTATTGGAAGAAAAATTGGGAAAAAAGAAGATATTAGAGAAAATAAGAAGAAAAAGAGAAAATTATGAAAAAATTCATATTTTGTCGTGGGTGCCAATTCTCGGGAGACTATTATCAATTTATGATGCCGCGTTCTCTCATGGTTATTTATTTGTTCTATTATTGTTTGTTTCAAGTAATCGTACTACATAATTTATCATTCATCATTTCTCCACTATTAAAATGAATGGTCTAGTAACAGAATCGTAAAAAATTTATTCAAGAGATTTAAGCATCCAAGCCTTTTCCGATGATTTCATTAATGCCAAAAGTGTGCTTTTCCTTACTTTTTTATAAGTAATGATACATATATATATATTTTAATTGTAATCGAAAATAATTGTTCGTGAAGCCTTATATA
>JAOVVO010000798.1:0-35647 GCA_028564675.1 Onchocerca lupi | reverse complement strand
GACTGCTTCAAAGCTATTATTTATTATTATTATTATTTTTATTATTATTATTATTATTATTATTATTATTATTATTAATTATTATTATTATAAAGAAAAAGAAAGAGAAAGAGATGGGAAGTAGAGGAGAGTGGGAGAAAAAAGGAAGGCGGAGTCAATAAACTCCACTTACTTTTAGTTTTCACGGACGTGACGCGTGAAAAAAGAGTAAATACGTCCATATAAAAATGATGTTCTATTGATATACAGGGTTGTGTCAAAATTCAAAAGAATTGATGGAATACTTCGGAGAGTAACAATTTGCATTCTTATTTATATAGATAGGTTTGATCTGGTAGATCTGCTCTTTTAATTCTTACGTCTATTATTTCTATACCAAGCTTCTCAATTTCAGTGTAAACTTTATGCTGGATTAATTGCATAATTTCTAGCCTTTTTTCATTCAATAAACTAATTAGTGAAAATCTGACTATATTTTCTCTCAGGTGTGCTTGTGTGACTGGGTAGTAATGGAAAGTAATTTCAACCATCGTGAAGTTTTAATATGCAACCTTCTATGAATTGTAAATTCGAATTTTGTAGTAGTAAGTGAAATTAAGGGGAGTAATAGTATTTAAAGAAACAATTGAGATTTTCACTTCTTGTGCAGCTGCCATGGAAAGTGCTACGACAGTATCAGCGCTGTCGCTACTGTTTTTATCTAAGATCAGATGTCTGAACCGCCCTTTACTGAGTTCACTATGCCAATTATGAATTAGCTTCAATTCTCAGCTGATCTAATTTTTAGGCAGTTTCTATGTTTTCCTTTATCAGAAATAAATTGATTGCAATGTGGAAAAGAAATGGATTGAATTTTGTTCTATCTGTTTTTGTATCTATTCGCATGCGAAAATCGATTTTGGTTGAATGGATTACAGTTCCCTCTGATAATCAGTGCGGACAGTCTTTTTCAGTGAAGACTGCTTATTTGCCTTACTTATAATATCAATAATTGAATAATGCTTAAAATAAAAACTCAATTTCATTAGAATATTATCATGAAAGCATTATGCATCAGACATTATGTCACACTTCTCACTGCCCGCAAAAAACAAAATTAAAAAAAAAAAACTATTTCAAAAAGAAATATTCCTTTAAAGAGATCTTATTAATTGGAGCAAAGTTTCAATTTCATGCCAAGCACAATCAGATAATTAAAATCAATATATATAACAAATATATTTCTCAAGAAAACAAAGCCTCAGGCAGAAATTAACAAGCAAATAATTGTGATACATTTAAATATCACATTATATGCTACTATATCTACTGTTTCGTGCTATTTAAAGGATACGACTGAATTTATTTTTGAAGTAAAGTAATGAATATAGCTTTTCCAGAATTCGTCAAAAATGAGTTGAAAAGAGAAGCGATAATGCATCGTGCTTAGCGAATATGTCTCTATGTCCTTTGTGCTCTATGAATTAATCTAGGTGAAGAATAAATTTAATCAGTAAGACGATGTACTAATAATAATTGAAATATCGCTACTAATAGAAAATGAATTTGTACATCAATGAGAATTGGTGATTCAATTTTCTTCATCTATACCCAATAGCTTCAATTTCCTTTGTTTCGTTTTTCTTTTCGAGAACACCAAGTAAAAAATTGTCATAGATTATTCTAAGAACAGAATATGCAAATATGTGAAAAAATTTATTCCAGTTGCATTTAAAATAAAAAATTACTTAATATATTAAAGATTTCTATTATTAGTACGGATTAGATATTTCAATGATGATGTCACATAATTTACATGCATTAAGAAATATTGCGGTATTCCTTGAAGATGTTTAAAAAGGCAGAAAATTTGAGTTGAAAAATGTTAATTTCTTAAACTGTACAGAATCGAACACTATTGTTTAAATCAGATGAATTTCCCTCAAGATATTGAAATGGTTGACACCACAACAAACATTCACTTCATGTTTACAATTTTGAATAACAACTCTGCAATTGTATGTTTCAATTCATCACGAAATCTTTTGATGAAAATTAAATTAACAGTAGGTAATACGGCGCCATTGAAAATCACATAGCAATTGATGAAAATATTAATGGCGATTTTGGCTTCTTTGCCTGCGAATTTGATAGCAAGTTGTGGCAAAAAATAGAAACAGATGATTTCAATTTCCATTGCCCCACAAACCATTGCTGCTTGTATTAACATCGACCACTCATCTTTACCACTTTTTACTGTATTCTCCACAGCATATTCTGCAAACATTCTTGAAGTGATTGAATTTAATTGCAAAAAATTCCAAGAACTTGAAAAGTTTCCGTTTTGAAAAGATTTGAGAATACTTTTCACAAATGAACATAATTTATGTTATATCTTTGACTGTATGAAAGAAAAAGCAGCGCAATGTTACCGCTTGTTTTGCGTAACACCAAAACATTCCTCCGTTTGCGACGCATGTTGCAGAATATTGGAATATATATTGCAAACATTGCTATGGGTAGCGTCAGCGTCCAAATATAACGAATTCTACAAATAAATTAACGAATAGCCACGGGTAAAGATGCTAGCTGATGGAATAATTACTTCAGTGAAAGGAAAAATTGAAGAATATACTTCGAATTGCACATGCAGCAGTGTTGATATTCTATAACAGTTTAAAACTAAAAATAATAAACTTCAAAAAAATTGCTCCACTTTCGATTGTTATTTTGGTGCAGTTGAAGGACCATTGCAAATTCGAAACATTGAAAGTTTTAATGCAATAATGAAATTCCGTGAGTGATATCACTGAAAAGCGTTATAGAAATTTAAAGAGATTTATTATAAGTAATGAGATTAGATATGGTAAACTTATAGTGGCAGATCTGAATGTTGGATAGGATCGATTACGTTTTCTATATCTACTGATATAGAGAAAAACTAGGTGATTAATTGTTGATAATTTCAATCAAACGCGCTTATTGATTGCCCAGCGATTGAGCAAGTCAAAATTATATTGCGACTCATGTGGAAGAATTTTATTAAAATCTCTCAGATATAGATAGCCTATAGAGCTATTGTTTCTGAAGCATTGAATGATCAGAAAGTCTGTTGCAGATTCATTTGAAATTAATGATTATTTAAAAATTACATAAGAAGATTCATGGATCATACCGAGAACGGACAACCACACGCAAGCGATGAGAAAATAGAATTTTGCTGATTTGAAAAAAGCATTGAATTTCGGCAAATTTATGACCAAAAGTCGATTTACTGCCAAAAAAAATGTAAAATGCAACGTAGCAAAGAAAGAAATTGTATTTATAATAGCGAATATGCTGCGAGTCAATTTTGATTTATATGCTGAAGTATTAATAAATTAGTTAATGCAAAATTGTCTTAACAGGATATAGTCAAAATATTTCTATCGCAAACTCATAAAAGAATCCCAATTTAATTTTATTCAAGCATGGAGAATATAGTAGCTAATTAGATTATTATCTGTAATTTTAATTTATGTACGATTTTTTAATGAATGATGAATAATTAGACGACATATGTAAGACATAATGAAAGAACTTACCATCAAAACTTTTGGTTCTTAGCATTTCAGGCAAAAGAATAGTCATTTGTGAGATGGAATTCAGAAAGCTGCAAATGATAAGTTGGGATGTGATAAGGATAAATGCACGACTATAAAAAATATTCCGACTGCAAAATATGATTGCAGTCAGTGCATTGCTAATAATACTGTACAACAGGGGTAGAGAAAACAGTATAATTGCCATATATTTTTTTACCGTATTGTATTCGTCTCTTATGTCGAATACCTCTGTCGTATTTCCTTCTTGGCAGTTTAAAGGTAATATTAGAAATAATATGGTAAAATAGCAAGAAGAAGCTACCATATTACTCAAAAATAGTTTTCGCTTTTATTATGGCTTCAGTTCGATAAGAAGAAATTTCAACTGGCATGAAGTTTCAATACGTAAGATATGTCCTTCGAAGAATTACGAATTCGAATTTCGAACATCGAAATTGAACGAAATTAAAGGTGTATTAATATCCAAAAAACAATTACAATTTGACCGCAAAAATGGGATTTGGGATTTTAATTTATTGTGCAACTTCCATGGAAACTGCTAAAATAGTGTTTTAGAAAAAAAAAAAAAAAAATGTCATTGCTTTCATCTATAAGATTAAATGTTTGAACTTGACTTTTTCCTCAGCTCACCGTGCCAAATATGAACTAACTTCAATTTATAGTTGATCTAATCTGCAGGATAGTTTTGGACGTTTTAATTTATCACATAACCTCTGAGAAGCAATCAACCAATTATGGCGATTAGAAAGCAAAATAAATTAAAAATAATAAGTTAATTACGAAAAAAAGTGGGTTGAAATTTATCTCATCTGTTGATATCTTTTCGTATCTATTCACATGTAGAAATTGATTCTGAATGAACGGATTGCACAGTTTACTCTCCGGTAATCAATGAGGACTGCCTTACCTAAATAATATCGAAAATTAAATAATGAATAAAATGTAAAAGCTCAATTTCATTAGAATGATATTGTAGAAACATTATGCATCGAACACTATACCACACTTCGCACTGCCCGCAAACAACAGAATTGAAGAAAAACTATTTCAATATAAATATTTTTTATATTCAAAACACTTTAAAGTAATCTAATTATTTGATTAGATCTAATTAATTATTTGGGGTTAAATTTCAATTTCATGCCAAGTGCAATAAAATAAATAAAACCAAATGATATATACCTAATTCGGGGGCAAATAGCATTCTCAAGAAAGCAACTTCTCAGACAGAAATTAACAGGCGAATAATTGTGATAAAAATCACATTGCATTTGTTGTTTTGTGTAATATAGTACTGTACACAATAAAGCAATAAATCCTCTTCGATCAGTAAAATCAATACTTATTCCACTGAAAGGAACAATTTACAATCACATTAATGTAAATGATGCAGTTGAATTCACTTTTTGAAATGAAATAGTGGACAGAATTTTTTTAAAACTTGTCGAAATAGTTGGAAATAGAAATGAAAATGAATCGTGCAGTAGTAAATATGTCTTCGTGTCTTTTTTTTTTTCGAATCAGTTTCGATGATGAATGAAAACCTAATTAGTAAGACGACATGCTAATAATAACTGAAACATCAGTGAAAATCAATAATGAAATTGCACACCAGTGAAATTTATTTTTGACCCAATTTCTTTTTATTCTTTTCAGAAAGCTTCATTTTATTTTTCCTTTTTTTTTTCTAGAGTCCCAAGTAAAAAAATTGTTACAGATTATTCTCGCAAGCATGTAAATGTAATAACTAAACAAAAAATAATACAATGAACCAGTGAAAGTATTCATTTGATGGCTTGTCACAGACAGTAATTGTTGAAAAAGTTCATTTTCGAATGGAGAAGTTATTGGTGGCATGGATTGTAAAATAATTATTTTAACTATTTGAATATCATTGCAAAATTGAGTCTTGATTTCTTATTCTTGATTGTTGATAGAATAAATATTTATTGAAAGTTTGCTCGATGAGGGATGGAAGCAGAATTGAGTCGAAGTAAAAAAACGCTGCTCGTCGATTTGTCGATAAAAGTTATGGCCCTCTAGTAGATAATCTTGACTCTTTTTATAGTGGGAGTTGCTTTACAATATTCTAGACATTATATATAGCTTAGTTATCAGATCATAAACATTTACATGCGAATTAGTTTAAGGTATTTTATTATTAAAGACAAGCTTGATGATAAGAAATCAAAATGAAAATTAGGTAAGTAATTCATTACAATAGATATCGCAGCACTCATTTAAATTTGTCTTAAGTAATGATCATTTGAGAAATGTGTTACAGTATAAATACTTTGTTTATTTAAAAATATGAATCAAAATAATTTTATATTACGAAATCATTTGTTTATACTGAGATATTTATATCATACGAAAGTACTTTGATTATTTCAGTATATTCGTATCATAAAATATTTCAATTATTGCTACATTTCCGAGTGAAAGCGATTAAAAACTTCAGCAGGAAAAAACTAAAAATATAGTGGGAAGAATTCCGTCTTTTAATTTTAATTTGTTTAATAATATTTCCTGCCCATCTTTTTCTATTCGAATTTCGTTGACTATAATTTCTTTTTTCTTCGAAGATCTAAGACATGATGACAAAAAAACCGATTGATCTCTCCTTGTTGACTTATTTTTTCCCAGAGAAGTTTCATCTTTGCTAATTAAGCACTGAATTAGTTGTTTCTTGTTTTTGAGCTAATATTTCTAATTTTATATTCATTCGATTTCAAATCTAATTATTCCTCTTTTGAATTCAAAATATATATATATATATATATATATATATATATATGAATCAATGAATATTCTAATTGAAAAATGTAAATCGATATTCTTAGATTTATACGGAGCGATTAATAGTTTTACTTTCAATTCTTTTTGCTATTATATCATTTCTTTGTAAATAATTCTGTTGGATTACTGATTTACAACTATTTTTAGTTTTTCCTTCTTCTTCATTTTCGGAATTGCATCGAATTTAAATCCCACTGTGCCAATTAGTTTTGTTTTCTTTCAACCATGATAGCCTGTTTCACCATCGAAATATTTTTTAAAAATCTTTTTAAAATCCTTGAAAATTCTTTTGCTGTCACAGCGACTGCTCAAGTTCACTTGAAACATAATCAAATAAAAATTTCGTCTTATTTCGTCGATTCAATTTTATAAAAATATTAGCTGAACCCATCCAACTCTGCGTGGCCGATCAAGCTAGTTTATGGGGGCCGGCTACGCTTTGTGTGTCCGGCTCCAAGTTAGTTCTCTACCGACTGACAAAACTTTTGTATTCGAGTAGACCATTATTTTTAAATGGAAATACTTATTTTTTTTACATTTTCCGTCCGTGAAAACTAAAAGTAGGTGAGGGGGGAGAATTTTTGACTCTGTCCCTTGTGTTCTTGAGCGGAGTGAATTTTTGACTCAGTCCCGCAAAATGAAAAGCATCAGTTTGTGAATATTTTATTAGCGCTGAATATAAAAAAAAAAAAGAATTCCGAAAACAAACATATATTCATTTTTTTATCTATACACTTAAATACATTTTACCTATGTAAATTTGCTCATATTTTGTCTTTCATTTATGATATCAAATGAAATTGAAGTAATTACAGTATAGTGGAAGCAGGAAAGAGTTAATTAATTTAGAGTAATTTATCAAGCAGTAATAAATTTCAAATAAGCATTTTGTAATTATAATTTTAAACTACAATCCCAGTGAATATATGTATATATAAAACCATCTGCCACTCCTGGAATATATATATAATTTCTAGAGGAATATAATGCATATATCATTTTCTTCTAGAAAGCTGCAATAGTTCATCTTCTGCTATTTTAATTTTCTTAATTTCAATAACTTGCAAAAAGAAAAAAAACACCAACTCTAGAACATGCAATATATAATTGCCCATGTGAGAAACAATTGGTCTCTTGATCTAAACCGCATAATTCTAAAGATTGACCCTGAGCTTTGTTGATGGTGAATGCAAACGATAATCGAATTGGGAATTGCAATCTCCTAAATTGAAAAGGCATATCCGCTGGAATCATAGGAATGCGAGGAATAAGGACATCCTCACCTTTGGAAGGTCCTGTCAAAATTATTGCTTCTACGACATTGCTCATTAATTTTTTCACTGCAATCTGTGTGCCGTTGCAAAGTTTTGCCTAGTTGATATTTTGCAATATAATAATTGACAAGACGATTTTCAGTTTCAGTACGTGCGGTGGCATCCCTGGCAGATCGAATAAATTCAAAAATTCTGTCCAATAATTAACCGCTTCATCTGCTTCCACAACACTGTCGAAGCTGCCTATCGTACTTTGTTTGACTATACCTGCTTGTCCATCAACTGGTTCTTCTCGTTTGCGTCATTCAAATGATTTTCTATTCGCATTCCATGTGTAATACGTGGGCACTTCCGAATATAGAGTGTTTTCGCAAATGGTTCATTTTGCATAATGTGAAGAAAGCAGTCAATTTTGTAGCCAGTGGATTCAGGACTATTTGTTGCACATTTGCATCTGTGAAATAAACATGTTGTTCATTTTCTAGATGTACTGCTAAGTAAACAACAGCTGGATTTCGTTCATATTTGAGAAATGAAAGAATTCGCTATACAGCTTCATTGCTGCTTATGTATCTTCCAGCCTGATACTGCGCGATTTCATTGATACGTAATACCGCATTCCTAGCACTTTTTTTTATACATACCAAAAATTGCCATGTCGCTGCCTTTATTTACATACTTACAAATGTATTTGATCGATTTGACGGAATTACAGTATTCCACGTTTGTGTGCGCTTAGTATGCTTTTCATAGCAAAGGTGAATGTGGAACAACCCACCAGTTATCTACTTCGATGTCAACATTCCATACGTGTATGGTTGCTAATTTACCGCCATCTTCTGCCGATCTTCTTCTGTATAAAGGATATCCATCGTTTCCTGTAACTGGTTGGATATTAATGCTCGAGGATATCGCTTACAGTATTTTCCGTCTATCATGCATGGTGAATTTGGATTCAGTGTACAGCAAGGTCTATGTATCATATTATTCGTCTCAACTTCATACAGATCTTTATCGACGTCGGCATCAGGTATTTCAACACAAATTACATCATCGATTTCATTTGAAATGATTTTGTCATAAAGCCAGATCAGTATACTGTCGTGTGGCAGTCCTCTGTTTTGCCATTCCATTAGTACATCCAACAACGCACAGATCTAAATACTTGATGTTTTACCATGAAATCCATCAGCGATTTCAGTTTCTTTCTAAAAACACCTGCTGTGATGTCATGCCTATTCATCGGCGATTGCCCAGGATAAGAGATTTTGTATATCATCTCGAGCTGGACTGCATGGAAGATATTGAATAAGTCTGGACACCTGTATCTTGGCGAACACATGCATTTGCATTTTGAGCGAATTCACATTATGTGGACTAACTCCATATGAAGATGGCAAAATCCTTAGTCTTCCAATGTTAGTTGTATTACTATCATTTACAACTGCATCTCGCAAATGAATGTGAATGAATTCTTCAGAGCAAAGCTTGGTCTGATTCAAACGGATGAATATCAAACGTTCTGCTTCGATTTTTGCATACATATCTACGATAGATTGGTCAAACAACTGATAGCATTTCAAACTGTGATGTTTTCATTCTCTCGAATCATTACTCGGTATGAATAATAGTTCACTGCGTTGCATTTCTTATTTGTTTCTTCTCCACTGATTGGATTTATCATCTTAATGTTGATATCTATCGGCACCATCCCAAAAAATGACTGGATATTGTAAAGCATCATAGCATCGATGAGTTTCTGCAATTTTTATCAATTTCCTCCTGTGAAGAACAATATCTCTACGTTCGAATTTATCTCCGACTATAACAATCGCCACTTCGTCTATCGTTGGAGCATTGAATCTTTGCACAAGTTCTTCAGCAAGTATTTTGTCAGCATGAATAACAATCTTGTGTGAATCAGATGGTGTCGCGAATTTCAATTTCGCGAAACTCAACAAATCTCAAACTAATCTTATAAATAAAAAATAAATTTCTTCTTTTGACTTGTTTTAACTTTTTATTTTAATTCACTTGCACTATAAAAAATTATTCTATTTGAAAAGTTATGTAAATTTCTTTAGATAATCTTAAACATCTGTTACATCATTATCTTGAACATCTGGTAAAATTATTTTTTGTAAAACATCTCTTACATAAAGGATTTATCTCATTATGCAAATTTACAACGTTTTCCCACATTGAGAAATGAATCCGTTATCTAATTTGTATTCATTTTAACATGGATAATTATGCACATCTGTTTGTTAATCTATAACAAAAAAATGTGTTTCTCATGTAACCATCTCCTACATAGCATGAGAAAACTGCAATCCACTTTTTTGTATTCTGCTGGTTAATAAAACCACTCCCATTACTTAACAAATATAAGCTTGTATTTCACTTACAAGATCATCACTGTTACCATTCTTCACGCTTGCAAATCATCACAGTTATGCTTTCCCCTACTTATTTCTCTTTGTACCAATAAAGGATTATTACAATCCGGCTTCAATTCAACACACTTCAAGCCAAATCAACATAGCTCACCAAATTCAACTCACTCACTCGAGTCAACGCAAGTCAACGACTGTCAACACTGGTCAAGATATTGGTGGTAATATTTGGCGCTTATCGGACCTCTCAACAACTCAATACAATTCAAATAAAAATTCACGACAGATGGTATCATATCAATTGCTATTTTGAACAAACGCACCAGATTGCTTTTTTGTGAAAAAGCTGCTGCAGTTTGGAAAGGATGGATCTTTTTATTTCGGTATGAATTCCGCAGTGTGCATTCAATTAAGAATTTATGCTGACCATCTGCAACGGAAGCAAAAGCCGGCTCTATGATAAATTTACCCTTTCACTTTGAGAGTTGGCATGGATTGTGAAGCAGGAGTTGTATTTTCTGATTTTAGATAGAAAATGCTTTGATTCGGCAGTATATCTGGCAAGAAATGGCTCTGGCGGTTCTTCAAGTTGAGGTAATTTAATTTTAATTTTTCCAGCAGCGCAGCACATTCTTTTCTTTTCTTCTTTGAATTTCAGAGTTTTGCAACAAGAACATACTCCATTCATAGTGTCAATGAGAACATGCGGACTCAAACTATAATTATCAGCTGGTTATACAAGGAGATTAATATCACGTGATTGCTGAGCACAGAGTCCTGTTTGACGTTGATCTTCTGTTTCTTGTTGAAGTCTTTCAACCACTCTCAGCCTATCACGTTCATTCTGTTCAAAAGGATGTTCAAAAATATTATCAGTCACATCAGTTTTATCATATTTCAGAATCAATCACTAGTCATATCACACTTTTTTTCACGTACAGGCAGTATTATTTATTGAATATTATTGAAATTTTATAGTTACAGTTATCGATAAAACCGAAGTATTTATAATAGAAACATAGCGAAATTACCCAATATTCTGTATAGTAAAAAATGATAATACTTCTCAGACAACTGAGTTAAATTATCCATATCTTGGCACAAAGATCTTTATCGTTTCATCTCCCGAACTGCTAATAGAGCTTATTTATGTCATTGAATTATTGAGATCTATATTAACTGTTAGGAATGTTACAAGAACCTTACTTGTTGTGAGTATTTGTTCATTTCTTATTATTTATATTGACAACTCTTATCAGTTGTCCTGATAATTAATCTTTTGTGTGATTAATGTGTTGCATGCCTCCACTCACTATTCATATGAAAAGGAGCTTTTCAAACCAGTTAGATCAGTGTCTTCAAAATCAGTATTAGCACCTGTTCAGTATCAATCCAATTTCAAAGACGGTTAAGACGACAGCACGAGCGACAATTCAGAAGGAGTAAAGCAAAGGTGGAGCAGAAAGAGAACGATAGTCAATACACAACATCGTGAACATTCAAACGACTTACCTTATATTATTTACCATGTATTGTTCATTCAATCTTATCATTGTATAAGCACGATATTATACATAATATCGTATAAGACCAGTGAAGTCTATTGCTAACCGAGCCGAGTCACAATAATAAGAAGATCTCCAATCCAGCAAAGTAAAAACCGAATTACAAACTATCAGATTTTTTCCCCAATGTAAAGCAATATTTAAAGCAAAGAGTTTTAATGCTCACAAATTTTTGCAAATGAAATAATCAAACTTGAAATAATCGAGTCATTCAGAAGAAGACCTAATGTTTTAACAAATATGGCGAGCGTTTCAGGCACTTAACTAGTTTCTTGTCTGCAAACTTTGAACAAAAAAAGTTGGTAATAAATGCGTGTATTTTCCATAGATAATAATTTTTAGCAAAAAAATTGAAATTTTTGTCTTAATGAAATCAACTTTAAATTTGAAATATTCAACTTTCTATGAATTTCAATATTTTTCTATTAATAAGTATGATGCATTATATTAATAATATTGTTACAAGCCTGTAAAAAAAACCAAACATTTTGGCGATGAATAACTCATAAGCAAAAATCATTCGATTAATTTTATCCCATGTTTCAAAGAGAAAAGGATTAAATAACAATGCTGATGCTGTCGGACAAAGTACTGATACTGCAGAGATAATCATGACTTTTAATTGCATAAATTTACATAAATTCATGATTTTTGATGAAACCATGGAAAGGTTGCCACCACTTTACAAAACATTCACACTAGTATAAGCTTTTCAAGCTTGCCTTTTTTTTCCCTTTTATGATCGTTTTTTACCGTTAATTTAGACGAGAAAAGAGTTTGCCATAATTATGCAAAAAAGATTAAGAGCACTATGAATTTTTTGATCATAAATTGCATGCTCGCCGGAATGCTTAAAATCAGTCTCTCACGAACTCTCCCAATCAGTGTAGCATTTATTTTACTACTTATTAGGATTCACTCATCTCTGATTTAATTGTTTTGTGGAATTTTTCAAAATATATCCAGAATTCTACTTCAGATTCTTTATTTCAAGCATTCCCATTTATCGATAAAACTGTTCGCGAATCAATATGCTGCTGCTTTATTACTTTGTAGCAGTTATATTGCCATCATGCATCGCACAAGTAACAGTAAGTGAACAAGTTATTGCATTGATTACAAAAATTAAATGTTTATAAATTTTCCTCCTTAGTCAAAAACAGATTTTCTTCTGTGAACAGAAATCAAGAACAGCATTCATTGTCCTTATCGATTTTCCTTCCACTATTAAAGCAGTCAATGTTTAGCATTTAACATTTTACAGCATAACATCAATGTAGAACAAGAAAATAGTTTAAATGAATCATTTCAAAAACATCAGTCCATTAATCTTTTTCGTATGTCCACGTCATTCTTTATTTCAAATTAGCGCAATAAAGTAACAAAACTGATATTCTTTTTCAAAATATTATTGTAATTCTCTGAATTACTATTAAAATATAGCAATATCAAACTATCATGAAATGTTATTCAAAGTTCCACAATGCATGTGCTGATAACAACAGAATTTTTTCGCAATGAATGGAAATTTTAAAATCCAAAGATTTTGAAAATAATCATCAAATCACTTATATTGTGAAATAAATTATTTACATGATTTCAGATATCAAATGAAAATGATCCATCATTGCAAGCAAGAACAACTGATCAATTGATACAGAAAAATGACACAGAAGGATTGGATTTAATTCACCACCAGAAACTTTCAAATAATATAAGTGACGGACAGTTCGAATATTCTTTCAATCTGCAATCTTTCGATGAGACACATGTTGATGAAAGCCGATTTAAATGCATTCTATGTGGCAAAGATTTCGCACAGAGCAGAAATCTACTGAGACATCGGAAGATGCATGAAAATGAGAAAAAACTCTTCAAGTGTGATATATGCAGCAGAACATACAGTCGGCGCTATGACATGAACGTGCATAAGCGAATACATACAGGTGAGAAACCGTACAAGTGCAATGTTTGCGGGAAAGAATTCACTGATCTTAGAAATCTGAACCGACATAATTCGACTCATGTACTTAAAAAACAATTCAAATGTATTCTGTGTGGCAGAGATTTTGCACTGCGCAGTTATCTAAAGCAACATAATCTGGTACATGCAAACGAGAAACTGTTCAAGTGCGATGTATGCGGCAGAAGATTCAATCGGCGCCGTAATTTCAACAATCATAAATGGATACACATGACCAAACAAAAATTCAAATGTGATGTATGTGATAAAGAATTCAGGCGAAGTAGTAATTTGCTAAAACATCGAAGGAAACATAAAGATTTGGCTGAAAGGGCACAATGTACAGCGACTACAGCAGCAAACGATATTTTTGACACAACTATATTAATACAGAAAATAATTTCATCTGCAGGACTATGAATAATTTAGTTTTTTATGTTTTATCGAATGGTTGACTACCAAAGTAACTGATGAAAATTGAACAAAAATTTTGAGTTTTAATTAGACTGAGTATCATATTTCAATTCACTTTATCATTCAAATTTTCGTTTGTTATTTAAAATCATTTCGTAGCTTAAATTTTTGCAACATTCAATTTTTCATCGTATTTATTTACCGGTCATTATAATTTTTCACTTGCAGTTCGGAAAATTATTTACCTATAATTTTTTTTTATTTTTTACCATAATTTTTTTTACTAAACTAGTCTTCAATAGTTTACAAATTTGCGAGAATGAAAAGCTTTATTCAGTTTATAAAGAAAAGAAAAAATTGTTATTTAGTTTTCGATCTTAAAACTCTGGCTATAATTTGTCCTGTTAACGATCATATGATCATCATGAAATATTGTGATAAAATTAGTAGATTTAATTATTTGCTCCATACCTTATAATTCATGAATTTTCTTTTCTATTTTTTCTAATTTCTTTCATTTCCACATTTCTTCGAAGTGCACAATTCTTTGTATATTTCTTATAACCAATTAAGGTAAACACACATGATGAGGTTGAATATGAGAAAAATCGACGCATACTCCTTTTTTTTCATGCTAAGTTGTACGGAAATATTCTCAATGATATCTTGTAAACTTACAGAATCTTAGAATCTTTGAATATAACTTTTTCGTTGGTAAGCTGATTTGTGAGTCTTAAAGTCCGGGTACAAATTTTGTATGAAATAGTTTCTGTCTCATTCTATATTAAAAAATGAATCAGAAGCGTTCTTACAAATGAGGTCGGATTAATGGGAATCTATCAATAGAAGAGCAACATTCACAGAAAGCAAAAGCATGAAGTTCTTTAAAATATTACCTAATGGCAAAATGATCGCAAGTCAAAGGCAGAGATGAAGAAAAACTAGTCATGATGCAAAATCGGCCTTAAAAAAATGAAATTCTATTCAATAGCAAAAACATAGTGTTGAATTGCCACAAATCTGCAGATTAACAGCCCTGATAGAGAGTGAGACGAAGTTTACAAACGCGGTATAAATGTAAAATATGTGTATGAGAAACATTTATTTTGAGTGCATGTGAAAGAATTAATACTAAATTGTTGGCGGCTGGACATACTCTTTTTTAGACGAAATTTTATCATATGTTTTATTTGATTTTAATATCAGCTTTGGTTTTCCTAGTTTATATCTTTTTTCTCCGAATACATGGTGTTGAATTGATAAAATTCAGCCATGATTTAGTTTTTGATTTTGTTATTTCGTTTTTGTCATTTCATTTTCATAATTACCGATAGCAAGCGTCGAACATCCATGAAAGACATTATTATGGGAAATTTGTAGAAAGTTCTTACGAGAAATATGTTGGGGAATGACCTTTTCTGCTGTGGTCAATTTAGGTAATTAACTGACGAATGTAGGTAAGAGTCGATCGTGAAGAATTTATTCGGTAATAATTATAGAATCAGACAGAAAACAGAATTTGTCGAGAAAGCAGCATGATGAATCAATGGAACATTTTAAATGACCCAGAAGCAACAAAATATCGGACTGATTAACCGGAACTTGGATCAAAAGCCAGAATGACCTTTTTTACATATAAAAACTCTTTTACAGTGGAGACATAGAGATGGGCATAGTTGTAACATCGGAACAATTACATGAATATGAGTAATAATTTCTCGCTATTGAAGCTAAAGCTGAGGAATGGGATACAAAGATGAGAGTTAAATATTTGCTTGGTGATAGAACACGATAATGAAAATTAGAACACGATAAAATCATGATTAATATAATAGTTTGATTATTGAGATATGTTTAGATTATAATTTGTTTCCGTTTCCCGACAATTATTGCATTTGCCATTATTGGTGATGATAGCAGAGATACCGCTAATCAAAAAATTCGCTGCTTACTAATGTACAAGATGCAAGCGATATAAGCGTATGGAAAAACGATGGTAATCATTGCCTCATAACTATTCATAAGGCATTTAAATATGTTTTACGTTTAAGCATTATTTTTACGTGTATCATAAAATTCGGTTTTTTATCTGCGACGACTATGTACAATTCGCGTAATACGTTTTATATGACTTGGTCGCAGTTATTGAATTCTTTGTTGTACGACCGAAATCATATATGATAAAAATACCGGTATCAGAGGGTCCTTTTGTACAGATTACTTGTACAAATTAATAAAATTCGAATAGCAGTTTTTTTTTTCATTCTCATTATTTTTCTTCATTTTTTTGAATTTATGAATTTATACAAATCTTTTTCTCAATCTTAGTCACACATAGGATGTAAGTCATAAAAGAATCTTTTCATTAGAAAATTAATGTCATCATTACCTCAGTATTCTATAACTGAGTTACACTACACAATGGCATTTCAAAAATCTTTAATTCATAACGTTAACTAATTATGTTATTTTTTTTTGCTTTTTTAGTAAATTACTTCCATTATTATTTCTAAGAATAGTCAAAGAAATTTATGGCGAATATTTTTAAATAAGTGCAATAATAAAATGCATGCTGTCACCAACGAGAAAATTTTTTATTTGAAATGCTAGAAACCACTAATGCATTATATTGATGAATGTGTTGTAAGCGTGAAACAGATCAGACACTGCAATAATACAACGTCATCATTTGAATTACTTTTTTTGGTCTGTAAAGAAATTAGACTTTTAATGGGATCAGTTTAAGTGAATATGATGTCCTTGATTAGTAAAACCGAAATATTTGACAAATATGGCGAAATAATCTGCGTATTCTGTATGGTAGAAATTTGTAATATTTCTCAGACAAATGAATCATTTCCCCTATCACGACACAAAGGCCTTTATTCTCTCATCTTTCGAGCTACTAATAGAGCTTATGTGCATCGTGTGAAATGTTAAGATCTGTGCTAATCTATGCTAATCAAAAATGGTACAGGAACATAAGCTTATTATAAGCATTGCACATCTCTTATCCTTTGACCCAATAAACAATTTTGTGATTAATGTGTTGTAAGTCTCTGCCCACTATCAATACCAAGAATTATCTATATAAAAAGAAGCTTTTCAAGTCAGCTAGGGAGTATCTTGAAGACCAATATCAGAGGCAGTTCAGCATCAATCCAATTTCGAAGAAGTTGCGACGACAGCGCGAGGGACAATTCACAGAAGCAAGAGCAAAAATGGTTAAGCAAAAAGAGAACGAGAATCACAAAAGGAAAGTACGACAATGTAATGAACATTCAAACGGCTGTTAGTATCTTTTATTATTTACCATGTATTGTTCATTCAATCTTATCATTGTATAAGCACGATATTATACATAATATCGTTTAAAACCAGTGAAGTCTATTGTTGACCGAGCCGAATCACAATAATAAGAAGATCTCCAATCCTGCAAAGTAAAAACCGAATTACAAACTATCAGATTTTTTCCCCAATGTAAAGCAATATTTAAAGCAAAGGCCTTTAATGCTCGCAAATTTTTGCAAATGAAATAATCAAACTTGAAATAATCGAGTCATTCGTAAGAGAATCTAATGTTTTAACAAATATAACGAGCGCTTTAGACACTTGACTGGTTTCTTGTCTGCAGGTTTTGAATAAAAAAAGTTATAAATACGTGTATTTTTCCATAGATAATAATTTTTGACATGCAAATTGAAATTTTTGTCTTGATAAAGTCAATTTTAAATTTGAAATATTCGATTTTCTATGAATTTCAATATTTTTTTATTAATAAGTATGATTCAATATATCAATAATATTGTTACAAGCGTAAAAAAATCAAACATTACAGTTTTGAACGTCAGTAGTTTTTTGGCGATGAATAACTCATTAGCAAAAATCATTTGATTACTTTTATCCTATGTTCCAAAGAGAAAAGATGTCGGATAAAGTACTACTACTGCATAGACAATCATGACTTTTATTTGCATAAATTTACATAAATTTATAACCTTTGATGAAACTATGGAAAAGTTGCCATCACTTTACAAAACATTCATACTAGTATAAGCTTTTCAAGCTCGCTTTTTTTTTCCCTATTTTAATCGTTTTTTACCGCTAATTTAGACGAGAGAAGAGTTTGCCATAATTATGCAAAAAAGATTAAGAGCATTACGAATTATTTGATCATAGATCGCGTGCTCGCAGAAATGCTTAAAATCAATCTCTCACGAATTCTCCCAATCAGTGCAGCGTTTATTTTATTACTTATTAGGATTCACTCATCTCTGATTTAATTGTTTTGTGGAATTTTTCAAAATATATCCAGAATTCTACTTCAGATTCTTTATTTCAAGCATTCCCATTTATCGATAAAACTGTTCGCGAATCAATATGCTGTTGCTTTATTACTTTGTAGCAGTTATATTGCCATCATGCATCGCACAAGTAACAGTAAGTGAACAAGCTATTGCATTGATTACAAAAATTAAATGTTTATAAATTTTCCTCCTTAGTCAAAAACAGATTTTCTTCTGTGAACAGAAATCAAGAACAGCATTCATTGTCCTTATCAATTTTTCTTTTACTATTAAAGAGATCAATGTTTTGCACTTTACAGCATAACATCAATGTAGAACACAGAAAATAGTTTCCATGAATCATTTCAAAAATATCAGTCCATTAATCTTTTTTGTATGTCCACGTCATTCTTTATTTCAAATTAGCACAATAAAGTAACAAAACTGATATTCTTTTTCAAAATATTATTGTAATTCTCTGAATTACTATTAAAATATAGCAATATCAAACTATTATGAAATGTTGTTATTCAAAGTCCACAATTTATCTGTTGATGGCAATAGAATTTTTTCACAATGAATGGGAAATTTTAAAATCCAAAGATTTTAAAAATAATCATCAAATCACTTGTATTGTGAAATAAATCATTTGAATGATTTCAGATATCAAATGAAAGTAATCCATCAATGCAAGCAAGAATAACTGATCAATTGGAACAGAAAAATGACACAAAGGAATTGGATTTGATTCAGCACCAGAAACCTTCAAATAATATAAGTGACGGACAGTTCAAATATTCTTTCAATCTGCAATCTTTCGATGAGACACATGTTGATGAAAGCCGATTTAAATGCATTCTATGTGGCAAAGATTTCGCACAGAGCAGAAATCTACTGAGACATCGGAAGATGCATGAAAATGAGAAAAAACTCTTCAAGTGTGATATATGCAGCAGAACATTCAGTCGGCGCTATGATATGAACGTGCATAAGCGAATACATACAGGCGAGAAACCGTACAAGTGCAATGTTTGCGGGAAAGAATTCACTGATCTTAGAAATCTGAACCGACACAATTTGACTCATGTACTTGAAAAACCATTCAAATGTATTCTGTGTGGCAAAGATTTCGCACAACGCTCGTGTCTAAAGCGACATAATCGAGAAATGCATGCAAATGAGGAAAAATTGTTCAAGTGTGGTATATGCAGCAGAACATTCAGTCGGTGCTACGATATGAACGTGCATAAGCTAATACATACAGGCGAGAAACCGTACAAGTGCAAACTATGCGGCAAAAAATTCAATAACCCCAGCAATCTGAAAAGACATAATTCGACTCATGTACTTGAAAAACCATTCAAATGTGATCTATGTGGCAGAGATTTCGCCCTGCGCAAGTATCTAAAGCAACATAGTCTGGTACATGCAAACGAAAAACTGTTCAAGTGCGATGTATGCGGCAGAAGATTCAATCGGCGCTTTAATTTCAACAATCATAAATGGATACACACGACTGAACATGCATTCAAATGTGATATATGCGGTAAAGGATTCAGGCGAAATAGTAATTTGTTAAGACATCAAAGGAAACATAAAGCTGAAAGGGCGCAATGTACAGCGACTACAGCAGCAAACGATATTTTCGACACAGCTATATTAATACAGAAAATAATTTCATCTGCAGGACTATGAATAATTTTGTTTTTTGTTTTTTTTATGTTTTATCGAATGGTTGAGAACCAAAGTAACTGATGAAAATTGAACAAAAATTTTGAGTTTTAATTAGACTGAATATCATATTTTAGTTCATTTTATTCAAATTTTCGTTTGTTATTTAAAATCATTTCGTAGCGTGAATTTTTGCAACGTTCTATTTTTCATCGTATTTGTATAACCGTCATTATAATTTTTCACTTGCTGTTGGAAAGATTATTCACCTATAATTTTACCTATAATTTTTCTTACCATAATTTTTTTTACAACCATAATTTTTTCTCGAGTTTTTTGTTTTCTTTTTTTTTTTAACTTGTTTTCTATTGAAAACGAGTTTTAAAAAAAAATTTTGCAAGAGTGAAAAGCATTATTCAGTTTCTAGAAAAAAAAAATTGTTATTTATTTTCGATTTTAAAACTCTGGCTATACTTTGTTCGTTAACGATCATGTGATCATCATATAATATTGTGATAAAATTAGTAGATTTAATTATTTCCTCTGTACCTTGTAATTCATGAATCTTCATTTTTATTTTCTCTATTTCTTTCATTTCCATGTTTCTTCGAAATGCACAATTCTTTGTATATTTCTTATAGTCAATTAACGGAAAGATCACATGATGCGATTGTGAGAGAAATCAACGCATACACTTTCCAATTTTTTCGAAAAAATTCTCATGTACTTATAAACTTGAAGTCTTGAAATCGTTGAGTATAACTTTTTTATTGATTAGTTAATTTAAGAATCTTAAATGTGCGATACAACTTCTGATGAAATAGTTTTTCTCGTTTACTGTATTAAAAAAAAAAAAGAATTTTAAAAGTCCTAGATGCGTTCTTGCAAATGAATTCAGATTTATAAGTTTTCATCAGTAAAAGACCAATGTTTACAGGATGCAAAAAGCATAAACTTCTTCGAAATAATCAGATTATTAAGTAGCAAAGTCATTGCAAATCAAAGAAATAAGTTTAGATAAACTAATAATGTATAATTGTCCTAAAAAGTGGCATCCCACCCAATTGCAAAAACATATTGTCGATTTGTCGCAAAATTGTCGCAATACGCTGAACATTTAACATTTGTCATATTTCTACGTAAAATACCATGATGGGAAAAGAATTTTACTGAAACAATGATATATCTAACAAAAGTTATAACTAGAAATATTATTTTAAATAGGAGAAATATATATTACTTACGTGAAAGGCGTAACTTGTAGTTTTGTGTTTGCTTAGATTTTCTTATTTTGCTCATTTGCTTAATTGTTTATTGTTTAATTTGCTATATTTATTTCTGTTATACATTTTTTCACTATAACTGACAAATGGGATATGAAGAAAACTATGCATAATTAATAATTACTTCATAAGTTTCGAAATTGTCGAAAATTATTTCTAATTTTACACCATTTTTGTTTAAATCATGAATATATAGAACGTATTTAAATATACCGACATTAGATTGTTAATAAGAAAAATTAATCCGGAAAATTTAATCCATTTATTTTTAGCGAAAATATTTTATTCATTATTTCAAAAATTTTTTCCGAAAAATGAAAAAATTCCGGAAAATTTATCTTATCTATTATTAATTATTATAACATTCATTCTCTCTAAAATCTCGCAGTTTATGATTTTCTTCCTAATTTTTTGAAAAATTTTCATTTATCAGCATTTGTTTGAGAGAAGAATGAAATTATGAAATCGATTATTGGAAAAAATATTTAAAAGTGTGCCTCAATGATATTATCATGATAGAGATCATCTGATGATGATAATTCATTCGTTGGCATATTGCTCTGATCGATTGATCTGCTAGGATGATTTGGTTTGATTTGTTGTTCTTCATTAATGAAGCTTACATCACACCAACTGCAGTGTTGCAAGACAAGATTGATTTCGTTCATTATTTCCATTAACTGAAATATTAAAATTTGTCTTCAAACTATTTCAACTTATTAAAAGTAAAAAAAAAAAAAATTACTTTAAACTTGTCAAACTTTCACCACACTTTGTTTTAATATGCTTGGAAGTGCAGTATAAAAAATGGAATAAATAGAAATTAATTATACGAAAATTGTGAAAAATAATTTTTAATTTAATATAATAATAAAAGAAAACGAAATGCTAGAGAGAGAGAGAAAGGAAGAAAATAAGAGACGAAAAAAATTATTTGATCTATGAAAGAGAAACTATTTAGCATTATATCATTTTAATTACAATAATAATTTGTTTTTATTTTTTCAAAAATTTCATTTTCAATCTTTGCAATATTTTTTTTGGTGTACTTAAATTTATCGCATAAACAAATAAGAACAATGTCAATAAATATACAATACAATCTGTTTTTATCAAATATTGGATAAAAATTTCAATTTTTTCCTTCGAATATTTCTTACTTAATTTCATAAATAGAATAATGATTCTATTTATTTTTTTAAATTCAGATATGAAATAATGTCCTTAATTTCTTTCTTAGCCTTAAATTTTAATTTTTTAGTTTTTTTTCGTTTGCAACTCATCAAAAAATTTTCACAATTTTTGCCACAATTTAATTGAAATTAATAGGCCAAAAAAAAATCTTCATTTTATCATCATTCAAGTGATTTTTCGTTCTTCATCATTAGTCAATAAGAGAAATACTTCTTTTCAAGTATGATTATGAATAGTTCTTATTCTTTACCACTGATATCAAGTTTATTCTCTTATTCTTTACCAAAGATCAAAACAAATCTTTCATTCCTTAATAGATTTTTTCTTATTTTCAATTTAAAATTTGAAAATACACTAACACTTTTTCTCTCCTCTTCATCTTTAGATTTATTTTGTATCCTTGTATTAAATTCATTCTTTGCTTCATTATAGATAAGCCTTAAAAGTTCGATGCCTTCTTCGATTACCAATGATACTTTATTCAGTTCTGAATTCACATTACTGTTATTGTTGACGCATACTACGATATCTAAACAGTGCTACCGTAATGATGCATGCAACCGTATCCCGGTATTTCAGAAACAATAACTTAATAGACTAATTGACAAAATTGCTAACAATACTGCATATTTTCAAGCATACTACAATGATACGATTTTTAATCTGTCATTACTTATCGTTTACATGCTACTGATATGCCTTTCATATTAAAAGAAACTTTCAAAAATCTAAATATTACAGAAAAATAACTTTAGCAAATAATGCAATGAATGTTTGCTACTATTTACTTTTGTCTGTTTCCGAGATGTTTACTTTTGTATGCGTTAGTTTTAATGGAAAAAAACTATCAATTTTAATGTGAAACTAATTTCTGTACTTAATGTGAAAGTTTATTTCAGTTTCAATTTGTTAAACATTCATGCTATATCCAGTATATCGGATATACTAGAGATACTAGAGAGAAGTGAATTTAATCTGAATTTTATAAAAAAAACAAATAAATTACAGAATTACAAATTAAAATTATTTTTAATACTAATATTATTTAATAACATGAAAAAAGAAAAAAATTACCAGAAAAATTGCGCAAATAATCACTAGTCATTGAGCATAATCCATCGATACGTTGTCTTAATTTGGCTACTGAAAATGTTGCCATACATTGAGCAGCAACCTAAATTTTGATTTAAATCAAAAATATTTGTTACCAACAAAAATTTAAATTTTCATTTAAAAATTTCTTACAAATATGCATAAAAGAAATAATTACCTCATATGCTTCAATTAAACTAACAATCAATAATTCTGATATTTTCATCCGTTCATTAACACATCTTGTAAGTTTAAGTCTTTCTTGTAAGCATTCACTACGCCAATCGATTTGACAAAGTAATGCTTCGTTTGATGAATCATCCAATGTTGTACTTTCTAAATTTATAATTTTTTTTTTCTTTGCTTATTTGTTCTTTTTAAAATTTTTTCGCTACTTTTCTCTTTTTTTCCTTATTTCTTCGCGAAAAAAAAGATTGTTTAATTCGATTATTTCACTTTGATTCAATCATTCTAATTCTGATTCGATCATCTCATTCACTTTATTCATTGCATAAAGCTTACATTTTGACTCAATTCTTGTTTCGTTTCTTTTTTTTTTTTATTTTTGTTTGAATTACAATGAATTAAAATGTTTTTGCTTACTTCTTCTCTCCACTTTTTCTTCTTCCTGCTTTTTGTCAGAATTTTTAGTTTTCCCCATTTTCAAAATGATTTTTTTCAGAATTTCAGTTTTTTTTTCCACTTTTTTCATTTTCTGCATTTGCAATCTCTAGCCATAAAAATCTTTTTTAATTTTAAATCTTAATAAGTCTTAATTAATCATGCAAATTTTTAATATTTCCTTATGTTTAAAAAAAAAAATATGTCTGTATGCATTTACTAAATATATTCTGGAGAATGATCATTATCATTAAAATATTATCATCAAAAAGTGGTTAATATTCTCTTCTAGGAGAAAAAAGATAGAAAAGAGAAAAAGAGAAGAAGAGAACAAAAAAGAAAGTAATAATTTCATAAATGAAAGACATAAAAGTTATTAGTTTTGCTAAATTTTGTCAATTTTTTATGTGGTTATCATTTAAATAGTATCGGTAGCTATAATTATTATAAAAATAACGATTATTACAATTTGATTACCAATTAAATTATTGGTAATTATTCACCGCAATTAATTATGAATTTGCCTACACTAATCTTTACTTTTATCCATAAAAAATTAGAAAGAAAGACAAATGAAATAAAATGAGAAAAATAAAAGAATAGCTTAAAATCACCAACAAATAACCTCCACCATTCACACAATTTTAATCGATCGGTATTTGATGCCGCACTTTGGATAACTTTTTTGTATGATTTATGGCATAGGTCCATGAGAATTCTGCAAGAAATAATTATTCGGAATGAATAAAACGTTTTTTTTCTCTCTCTGATAGGGTGAAAAAAAAATTTGTCGTGCGATTTATTAAAGAAATGCATCATATAAAATAAAAATGAAATATTTTGTAATTTTGGAATTGATAAAGGAAATGAAATTTTCAAAAATTTTAAAAATTTGATTAAAATAGTTGTTTGAATTATTACTTATCATATACTAAAAGAAATATATCTGTCGCAATTCGAAAACAATTAGATGAAACAATGCAGTAATTTTAGCTTTCCTATTGTTTTACTGTCGGAAGATAGATTAGGATTTTAGAGATTCTAAAGTGAGAATTTCAAGAATTTCAGCCCTGACTTTATAAGTCTATAGGAGATCTAACAAATAATTCTTCATTTTCAAATTTTCTGAAAGAATCAAATTTTTCTTGGAAGGATCACAGGATGAAGGAATTACTTATTCATTCTTGTTATGAACCTGTAATTAAGAATAAACATAAAATTACAACTAGGAAGTTAATTTTTGAAAAAAAGTCTGGAAATTTTTGAATACGATATAAATGTTAAAATAATCCTTTGAACTTACGGACTTAATTTGCTTTGTTGCAAGGCTGCAATCCTTTCAATTGTTCGAACACATTTTGCATAATTTTCATTATTAAATGCATGATGTGCTATTTCTATTAAATTTGCATCATCATTATTGAGTACAGCTTCCGTTTTTATATTAATCATTCGCGCTGCTTAAAAATGATACCTATATTACATACAGTATTGTTTAAGTCTATATCATATGCAGTAAATGCACACAGTTTGTATATTACCATATAACCAATCCTAAATTTGTACGGTACATAGCTGGCGCTAAATTGATACGGTATATAGCCAACCATAAATTTATACGATATATAGATAATCCTATGTTTGCACCGCTTATGGTTTACCATAAATTTATACGGTATGTAGCTAATCCTAAGATTATAGGCATATAGCTCAAATTTCTATTGTATCGAACCTATGCTAATCCATATTAAATTATCAATAAATTTTGAAAATTTCATGTAAATTATTGAATAAATAATCCAATAAACTATATTTTAGCTCTTTCAAATCTTCCAATTTCAACAGGATAAAACGAAATAAACGATATAATTCCTTATGAATTTCATAAAACACTTTTTTTAAAAAAACAAATAAAGCCACGATTTTTGCAAATCATTATAATTTAAGCTAAATATTTGATTGTGGTTGCCAATTTTTGAGATAAGTAAGAAATATTCATTAAAATCTGATTAATTCAATATTTTAGCTCGTTAATTGTTTCATTGTTTTCAAAATTTTACTGAAAATTAAACCATAAATATTTCCATGTTGAGGCAAATATTGTCGCATATCATTGTTCATTAATACTGTGTCATAATATCCATTCTTCATAGTATTTAGGGATATATTACTGTATAAATTACGCAAATTAATTAACTTCTGAAAATAAAAATTTCAAAATTAGTAAGTTCGAACTTATTAATATAGCTAAACATGTTCAAATCAACCTTTCGAAAAAAAAACCATGAATTTCATCATAAACTTTTTCTCTTGACCTGAATGATGTCATCAGCCATAATATTTGCCTGAAGAAGTTGTTCATGTTGTAAACAATATGAATTATTCCTCGATTTCTTGATTTCGTTAATTAATTCGCCAATTAGCGTCAATTTTTTGTCCATTTCGCTTCAAAACACAACAAATAATTGAAAAGACATAATTCTATTTTGAAACGATCGCAAATAAAATTACAATATTTTTATCTCAAAATTTTAAATAATGGTGAAAAAAAAGAAATGAATGATTATTTTGGATAAAATTGAAAAATTTTTCTGAAAACGAAAGATTTTCTTCCAATGGCATAAAAAAAAAACAATTAAAATAAATGTAGGAAAAGATTGAAGGAAAAAGAGGAAAATATTCAGAATTTTCCAATTCAAATGGAAAACATTTCAAAAAATTTTAGAAAAAAAGCGCAAAAAAAAGGAATTGATGAAAGTTTCAAATGAAATTGAAAAATTTTTCAATTTAAGAATAAATCATTTCCTTTTGATGATAAACATGAACTAATTAAAGATATTAAGAATGAATTGAAAATTCCAAAAAAAATATAATATATTTTATGAAAGGAAATTTGAAAATTTTTTATATTCTTTCACTTTTTCCTTTCTTTTTTCGAGAACTATTAAGAGACATTCTCGAATGAAAGCAAAAAGATGGATCTTCTATTTTGCAAAATTAATTAAAAAAAAAAAATCTTATTTTCTGTTCAAAATAACTTCACTTCGATGATATTTGTATCAAATGAATAAAAAGATTTGAATTTATTCAATTTCTTCTAATTCAATTTTTTTTTCGTGATTTCGAACAAATTTTCTTGAATAGTTATGAAAATATTTTGATAATTGAATTTACAGCAAAGGTATTTGAACTTTTTTTTTTTTGTTATTTTCTTAAGTACATATAAATTTTGCATTTTTTTTTTTTTTTTAGTAAGATATAAAAAATTTTCAAACTTAACTCTTCATTATTTAACGAAAGTTAAAATAAAATTAACGAAAGATTAAATAAAATTTATGACTTCCAAGTATATTTATGAGCAGTGTAATTATTGAAAAATTTAGTTCAATTATTGAAAGAAAAAAAATCAATAATATCTATAGATCGAATCATGCAGATCTAATATTTATAGATCGAATCATGCAGATCTAATATTTATAGATCGAATCATGCAGACCTAATATTTATAGATCGAATCATGCAGATCTAATTTTTTGATGACAAAAGATTGGAAAGGGAAATTGAAGATGTCCTTATGAATCAGCTACAGCTTCCTGGACAACAATAACAACAAAAATTTTCAAAAAAAAAAAAAAAAGAAAAAAAAAAAGAATGATAATGACTAGCAATGTATGTAGGTAACGCCTATCGATGAAACAGCTGCGAACGAATTTTGAAGAAATTGATAATAAAATTCAATCGCAATAATAGTTAAAATTATACAATTATTTTTATCATTTTCTAAAATGAGAACTTTAATATTTGAAAATTTAAAGAAATCAATTAAAAAAAGTTATAAATAGTTCTGATCTGATTTTCCCAAAAGAAATGATAATAAAATTAATCGCAATGATAGAATTATGAAAATTATTGGAAATTGAAAAATGTTGTATAGTAGACAGAATCAATAATGGAAATAATTTTTTTTGTTAATAATAGAATTAAAATTTGATTTTGAAGAATTTAATAATTAACTATTAGCCAAATATAATTTAGCATACATTTATTATGCTTATTATCATTAAGATGGATGAAATAAAATATTTTATGCTTAATCCATTTCAAATTTCACAAAAGAATTTGAGCTTAATTTAAAAGGAATAATTACTTTATAAAATTTTGTATCATGATTAATTCTGAACCAGAAACAATAATTATATTTTGTCACTTTTTCTTAAAATTATATAAAAATCTTTAAATAAATTCATTTTTTACTACCTTTTTCGAAGTAAAATTAAATTTAAGCTTACTTGATTGAGATAATTTCAGAAATAATTAATTGCTTTTCAAATGATTTAGATAAATTTCACATTATATTTTCGAATTTATTTTTGCTCAAAAAATTTAGAGTATTTAGAATGCAGAAAATTTAGAATTCATTTAAAATTTCAATAAAATGATAAAAATTATTTATGCATCATATCAAATTAATACTAATCTTCAATTTAAGGAAATGAGATGTTGAAGAATGTTAACGAAAAAAAATAACATCTATTGATTTAAAAAAAGAAAAAAAAAGTAAAATTATCTTCAGTTTAATTCTTTTTCTCTTCTTCAGACAAATCTACAAATATGTATTTTATTGATAAGCAAGGAAAAGAATGGCAAAGGAGGTGATCAGGCGTGTAATAAATTTTACTTTTTTTTAAATTGTATTAAGCATATAAAAAAATAATGTAAATTGTTTCTAATTAATAAAATTTTAAAAAATCATTTAAAAATTTATGAAGTTAATATGGAAGAAAGGAATTTATGGAGAATGAAGTTATGGATTGAACATGCAAATAAAGAGGCAAGATTCAATCATTCCATAAAATTAATCACCCAAACCAAGACTGATAACACTTTCGTTTATATCATTTATGATAGATTAATAAGATAGATGGAAGAGAAAAAAAGGACAGCGAGTACTGAGTGACATTCAAATTTCAGATAAACATAAATTAGTTCCCATCAAAATTTAGAATATACAAAAGAGACATTTCATTAACATTTCGTCATAATTTTTGGTAATTATTACAATCAATAAACAAATTTACGTGAGATATAATTACAAGAATTGTAAAATTCAATAAATAGACTAATTCCAATAAATTAGACTAATTAATAATTACAATTAATTATAACTATTACTATTATAAGATGTGAGGTAAGATTATTGCATTTTGCTTGCATTTCTTATTTTCATGCTGTAAATTTTAGCAAGAAAAAACGAAAAAGTTTATGAAAGCAGGAAAAAAGGATTTATTTTTAAATTCTAAAAAATGAAAAATTTTGCTTCCAGTAAAAACAAAATTTATACAGATTTTATTTTTTTAATTTTTTAGTTTTCTTTCTGACTTTACAAAATCTTTTTAGAAGCAAAAAGAAAGATAGGGAGTACAACGAACGATAAATGTGCTGATAATATTCCAATAGAACAATTTTCAATAACAAGCAGGATTAATATATTAAAAGATTCAAATTTAAAAAAAAAAAAAAAAGAAAAAAAAAATGGATTTCACCGTCTCTTTCTGACCTAATCTGAACAGAAATTATTATAAGGCATATTGGAGACAAAAGTTTTTTTTTTGTCACTTGTTAGCAAATTATTTGAAAATTTTTGTTTTTAATTAGCATAATATAAAAAAGTATTTAATTAGGCATTATACTGAAATAATCTTACATATACATATTTTATATGCTTGATTAAAATTAAAATTATAGTTCTATAATATTAATAATTTAAATTCTTTCCTTTTTCGATTTTTTCACTTTTTTCTTTTAAATTTACATGTTCCATGTTAAAATTTTGCAGAAGTCTATAATAATTGAAATTTCTTTTGATTATTTTTGTTATTTTACATGATAATTTATTAGCTTCAAATAAAAATGTGAATTTAGCACATTTTTTTTTGTGGCAAAAAAAGGCAATGGATATTTCATCTGTCCGAATAGTAAAAGGTTTTAATGATAATTAATTGGAAATTTATAATTGCACCAAATGATAGTGAGGAAGAGCTTTCATAGCCAAAAAAAGAATTAAATGATTGCATAACTAGGAGAAATTTCTCAATAGCTATAATATTTACAAAAACTGATTTAATTATTATGTTTTTACTAATACTATATGGAATGCACCAAACTTCTATGTTCACCTGAAGATTACAGTATAACTTGAATTTACGATATATAATATTAGTATTTTGTCCATTAATGGTCATGTTATTTCAGCATATCATGGAAAGTCAGATTTTTTTTTTCTCTTTTTTCTAGAAATTATTTAACAAATCAGTTTCTTCAGCAAAAAAAAAATTCAAAAAATCATCATCTAAATTACATTATTTTTATTTTTAATCTCGAATATTCCTGTATAATTTTAAGACGAGATTTACAAAATGACCATTGAGACTATTTTTTTTTTGTTGAAATTTACAGTTTTTTCTAATGTTTCCTCAACTTTTCCCTATTTTCTTCCAATTAGCTATTCTTATCCTAAACAAAAAGAAATAAAACAGAAGATGATATGATATTGCTACGAAGTGATAACAACAATCAGTATAATATTTTTTATATTGAACGCTTGTTTTTTCTACCCTAATTTTTTATAGATATCAGCAACATTATATAGCATTTAATGGTTACTCTTCCATTATTATTCATCGATCTGAATTTTTTTCAATCGTTTACATCGCATTTTTTCCATTCCATGTTATTCCTCCCATATATTATTTATAATGTTTATTACGTTTATAATCATTATGCTGTTTTCTACTCAATTCTTACTTTCATTTCAACAAATGAAATTGCAAATAATATTTAATTCTTGGAATTATTAAAAAAAAAATGCTGTCAAGAATTGCGCATTATATTAAGAACCATAGTTATATTAAAGTCTGGTTGTATCTTGTTCAGATATAAATAGAGTTAGTATGGCTTAATTCTAATTAGCATAAATTTGCATTAAGTTAAGCATAATTAACGATGGGATCTTAAAAATGGAAAATGCAAATTTTTTTTAATCCCAAAAAAAAACATAAACAATAACATAGCTTTCATTTTTTCGATTTTTTTTCTTTTATTCAACTTAATTAATTCAATTATGATAAGATAAATAGATAACCATAGAAGCCAATTTAATTGGTATATTTGAGAAAAAGTTATCGCAGTTTAATTATTATAATTGTAATATGAATGAATGTTGATAAAATTATTACACTTAACAATTAAGTCAAAAAAAAAAAAAAAGGTAGGAAAAATGCTTATTTCGGAATAACCGAAAATAGTTCATGTTAATGTAATCAGAATAATTTCATCTTTTCCTTTCTTATTTTATTTCGTAAGAATTTGAATATGATAAATTTCAGTTAAAACTGTTAGGAAATTGGACGATTAATTATAACGTTGTAAGAACTCTAAAGTCCAGTGTAATTTGGAATCTATTTGAAGCCATATTGATTAATCTTAATTGTTTATGTCTTAACTTTTCTTGCAAGTGTAATGATGCCCTCAAATGTGAAGTTTAATTACGAGTCTAACGACCAAGACTCATCAACGGCAGGAAACGATGCAATGATCAAAGTCGGCACCCTCTCTGATCGATGAGACTTCTTCCTTGATTAACGATACCCAGACAACGCCAGAGCATGAACTAAAGCGAAGTAGCCAGCAACCGACGATCCAAAAATTATTGTTGACTTTTTACGAACAATGAGACGATCAACTCAATGCAACGAAGCCTCTATCTCAACGACACCGAACCTCTCCTCATCGACAACTCCATTATTAATGGTGTCTACAAATTTATCACAATATCTGCATTTATTTTATTCCACTGAATTTAGTTTCATGAGCGCTCTAATTCTACCGATCAAGTTCTGCGACATTTCTGGTGCCCGAGGTGAAGTATGTCTTCCAGTCTGAATTCGGCCGCATAACCGATTAAGGAGAACTTGTCAAATTTCTCGAAGAGGCAAGACCATTGATCGAATACTGGATCCGAACCTCTCACGATAAGAACTAAGGCGGCATTATAAAGTAAAAGGAAGGATCTTCAAAGAAAAAACGAAGCGAGTCGACTTCTATATGAACACACTGAAATCCCTCGACAAATTTGGTTGGAACTTATACAGTAAATAATACTTCTAACTTAATGAAAAGAAGAAAAAGCGAAATACGCCAAAATGATCAAGGATGAAACAGGTATTCTAAAGCTAATAAATGGGAGAAAGAAGCAAAAATTACATTAGAAATGTATATAGACGACTTCCAACTAGTTGTCCAATAACTAGCGAAGTCAAAGCCAAAGAAAGAGTCTCTCATGGGGAGATATCCCGAACAGTTCGGACGACTGCGAATCTACTACAACTGTCACTACCATCGTTTAGTCGTGATCCTAAGCTCTGAAGAGAATACTGGAGCAGTTTTAATGCAGTGGTGCATCTCCAAAAAATTCCCCATATCCAGAAGCTTAATTACTTGATGTCTTGTCTTAAAGGAGATGCTCTATTGGCCGTTAAGGGTTTATGATATCACTCCAGAAAATTATGACGTTACAAGGAACATAGTGATTGAGAAGTTCGGCTGACCGAATACGATAAAAAAGCCGCTATACAATAAACTCCAGTCTATCAAAAGAAACGACAGAGAATGGAAAGCAACCACCGAAGCGAATGAAAGAGTACTTCGACAACTGGAAGCATAAGGCGGGAACTTGGAGCATTTCAGTATCGAAATTATCATTGAAAATGAACTATCGGCTTGGATACTAGATAAAATACATCATTCAAAAAAAGGAAAGGAGAATATGGTCGGTACATTCTCTTCGACTTTTCTTGGCAGGATTGGTCCGACGAAATGAAAAGGTGACGCCAAATTTCCAACAAAGAAAAGGATTCAAGAGAGTGAGGCCAAATCTCCAGCAAAGAAAGGGGTTCAACAGAACGCAAACTAAGAACTCCTTACAAATCTACAGCAGAGGCATCGGCTTAGCCATAACGAAGAAAACTGAGGCAAATAGTCCCAAATCAAAATAAAAGAGCATGTGGATTCTTTTAACTGTTCATGATCATAGTTGAAAGGAAGTATTTCTCTTATTGACAAGAGATGAAGAATGAAGAATCACTTAATGATGATAAAGTGAATATTTTCTTTTGCCCTATTAATTTCAGTTAAATTGTAGCAAAAAATTGCGAAAATTGTTTGAAGAGTTGCAAAAAAAAAATTAAAAAAATTAAAAAATTTAAATTTAAGGCTAAGAAAGAAATTAAAGACGCCGTTTCATATTTGCATTAAAAAAAAATAAATAGAATCACTACTCTATTTATGAAATTAAGTAAGAAATATTCGAATATAAGAAAGAAATTGAAATTTTTATCCAATATTTGATAAAAACAGATTGTATTATTTATTTATTGACATTGTTCTTATTTGTTTGTGCGATAAATTTAATTACACCAAAAAAATATTGCAAAGATTGAAAATGAAATTTTTGAAAAAATAAAAACATATTATTGTAATAAAATGATATAATGCTAAATATTTCTCTCTCATAGATCAAATAATTTTTTTCTTCTCTTATTTTCTTCCTTTCTCTCTCTCTCTTTCTAGGATTTCGTTTTCTTTTATTATTATATTAAATTAAAAATTACTTTTCACGATTTTCGTATAATTAATTTCTATTTATTTCATTTTTTATACTGCACTTCCAAACATATTAAAACAAAGTGCGGTGAAAGTTTAACAAGTTTAAAGTAATTTTTTTTTTTTTTGCTTTTAATAAGTTCATGTGATCCTTCCGTTAATTGACTATAAGAAATATACAAAGAATTGTGCATTTCGAAGAAACATGGAAATGAAAGAAATAGAGAAAATAAAAATGAAGATTCATGAATTACAAGGTACAGAGGAAATAATTAAATCTACTAATTTTATCACAATATTATATGATGATCACATGATCGTTAACGAACAAAGTATAGCCAGAGTTTTAAAACCGAAAACTAAATAAAAATTTTTTCTTTTTTTTATAAACTGAATAATGCTTTTCATTCTTGTAAATTTGCAAACTATTGAAAACGAGTTTTAAAAAAAGAAAACAAAAAACTCGAGAAAAAATTATGGTAGTAAAAAAAATTATAGGTGAATAATCTTTCGAACTGCAAATGAAAAATTATAATGACCGATAGACAAATACGATGAAAAATAGAATGTTGCGAGAATTCACTCTACGAAATGATTTTAAATAACAAACGAAAATTTAAATAATAAAGTGAGTTGGAATATGATAATCAGTCTAATTAAAACTCAGAATTTTTGTTCAATTTTCATCAGTTACTTTGGTAGCCAACCATTCGATAAGACATAAAAAACTAAATTATTCATAATCCTGCAGATGAAATTATTTTCTGTATTAATATAGTTGTGTCAAAAATATCGTTTGCTGCTGTAGTCGCTGTACATTGTGCCCTTTCAGCCAAATCTTTATGTTTCCTTCGATGTTTTAGCAAATTACTATTTCGCCTGAATCCTTTACCGCATATATCACATTTGAATGCTTGTTCAGTCGTGTGAATACATTTATGATTGTTGAAATTATAGCGCCGACTGAATCTTCTGCCGCATACATCGCACTCGAACAGTTTCTCATTTGCATGTGCCACACTATGTTTCCTCAGATAACTGCGTAGTGCGAAATCTCTGCCACACAGAATACATTTGAATGGTTTTTCAAGTACATGAGTCGAATTATGTCGGTTCAGATTTCTAAGATCAGTGAATTCTTTCCCGCAAACACTGCACTTGTACGGTTTCTCGCCTGTATGTATTCGCTTATGCACGTTCATGTCGTAGCGCCGACTGAATGTTCTGCTGCATATATCACACTTGAACAGTTTCTCCTTTCGATGTACCCCAAGAATATGTTGCTTTAGATAACTGGGCAGTGCGAAATCTCTTCCACATAGATCACATTTGAATGGTTTTTCAAGTAAATGAGTCAAATTATGTTTGTTCAGATTGCCAAGGTTATTGAATTCTTTCCCGCATACATTGCACTTGTACGGTTTCTCGGCTGTATGTATTAGCTTATGCACGTTCATATCGCAGCGTCGATTGAATATTTTGCTGCATATATCACACTTGAAGAGTTTTTTCTCATTTTCATGTATCTTCCGATGTCTCAATAGATTACTGCGCTGTGCGAAATCTTTGTCACATAGAATGCATTTATATTTAAAGACAACATGTGTCTCATTGCGAAATTGCAGATTGAAAGAATATTCGAACTGTCCGTCACTTATATTGTCTGAAAGTTTCTGGTGCTGAATCAAATCCAATTCCTTTGTGTCATTTTTCTGTTCCAATTGATCAGTTATTCTTGCTTGCATTGATGGATCATTTTCATTTGATATCTGAAATCATGTAAATAATTTATTTCACAATACAAGTGATTTGATGATTATTTTTAAAATCTTTGGATTTTAAAAT
>JAOVVO010000797.1:0-35712 GCA_028564675.1 Onchocerca lupi | reverse complement strand
ATATGAAAAATTGAAACTTGACATTGCCAATAATGTGACAATTTTGCTTTCACCACTGGGCCCAGTGAGGATTTGCTAAAATATCATCTCGTTACATGATTATTACATCATTCTAGCAGGACTGAAGCAAACATTACAATTTTACGTAATTATGTGTATCGTAATTAATCAAACAATGGCATCTTAATTACTAGCTAAAATAATTAATAATGTCTTGGAAATAATTAGATGGCTAATTATTAATTATTCGCATCTTTGGCTTTTGTGAAATCATGCAAGCGGAATGAGCTTTAATTTCTCCTTTACTCTTTGCACTGTAGTTCTACAAAAACTATCGGAATAATTTTGTGAACGTAATACGTGATACGTGAAATGTGAGAGCTGTAATTACACTGAATATACAATTGAGTGTTTATATTTGGCAAGTTGGAATGGATGGCCCCTGATAATGTGAATTCTGGCACTTAATGAAAGCCAAGTATATGGATTTCTGGGATTTGATGTTACATTTTGGGGATGAAAGAATATATCGAAAGGAATTACAATCGATAAGTAATGGAGAGAGGGAGAGAGATATCGATGCTAAGCAAAATCGTAAGATTTTGATGTTTTTGTTTGCCTTTTCTTAAATCTTGCGATGTTTGCAGGAATGAATGCGACAAGTGATGAACTAATTACTGAGCTGCAAAAAGTTATATCCATCAAGAAAGCAGGTTACATTTGATCTTTCATAGCGACCTTTCACCTTTTAATTTAATCAATTGAATAGATGATCCATTCTTGATATTTATTCGCAGTTTCATTTTGCACATTGATATTTTTCATTTCAGAGATGACTGATTTGAAAGAAAAATTGGATAGTTCCAAAAAACGTTTGATTCTGTTGACAACCGAAATTGCCGAAGGTTTGTTGATTTTTTTTTTTTTAAGTCTTGAAATTTTCATTTTTGCTGGCAACTTTTGCATATGAATTTTTATGAATGCTGATAATATTTGGTTGACTTTGAATTTGAAAAATTTTGCGGCAATTTTGACAGAATTCATGTCTAGAATTGAAAGTTTGATTCTAGAAATAAGTGAAAAATGTTTGTTTGATATGCCTGCATTGAATGATATAAAACATTGAATACTTAATGGATATATTTTTAATAGATATAGCACTATATACATTCTAAGTTTCGTTGTTTATAGGAAGAGCGAAGATTGCTGCTAACAAAATAAAAATTGCCACTTTGGACGCTGATAAATCGGCATGCATTCAAATAGAAAAATTGGATGTTGAATTGATAGACAAGTAAGCATACTTATTGTTAGCCTATTTTTAGATTTCATTTTGTTTTCTTGTTCTTTTTTTTTTTCTCGAATTATTGTTCGGATTTTTAAAATCCTGTCAGATCATATGATTAGGTTATTTGTATTTTATGTTATTTTGTATCTTGTTTAAATTTAATCCATTTATTATTATGTTAGTTATTGTTTTCCATTTTTTTTCTTTTTTTTTTTGAAATATTGCATTATTTTCGCATTCGTTTAGATTTAATATCATGTGTAAAGAAGTGTGCAAAGTAAATGAAGAAATAGAGAAGCAGATTATCGAATTACAATTGGAAATTGAAGCAACAAGAGATGTCAAAAGTGTTGTTAACACTTATGAAGAAACGTTAGGGATGTTGAGTAGTATGGTAAGTTTCTTTTTTCTTACTGTTTTTTGCATATTGATTGATTAATTTGTATTGGCATCTTAGCTTAATGTGCTTTTCTATAGCCAAGGATATGAAAAGTCATTTCAATGTCCTAAAATGTATAATATAATAAATTATGGAATATCACGATATGAAATAGGACTAGAATCCATATCGTTCTTTGTTAAATACTAATTTTTGCTAATAAGTCAATTCGCGACATTTTTAAAATCTTAGTTGCGAAGTAATTTCTGGTTCATATTGCTGATAAAATTTGTTTTAGAGATTTGGTAACAATGATAGTATGAACGAAACACGTAAGGAAATTGAAAATGCACGGAACGAATGTAATTTATTCATTCTATTTCAAAGCATTTCTTATAATTTGTTTTAACATTTATCAAATAAGAGAATTTATTTTCATGTTTCAGTGCAGATGTTGTTGGATGAAGTGCAGACTTTTGAAGTGAATGAAAAGGCATTGAGTGATAAGCTTAGTAATGTTGCACATGCTGACATTCCATTAGCAATTAAACATCAAATTTTGTAAGTCTTATCTCCGATTTTTCTATTATTTCAATTTAATTAATTATGCAAAATTAATTGTATTTGAATTTATTATCTCAGAAATGGATGTCATGTTCATTCTGATGATATTAGGAAGATTCGAGCCCACATAATGACCATATATTCGAAATCACTTTCTCTTGATTCTTGACTGTTTGTTCTAATAATTTCCATAAAACTCGACATATCTTTTATCAATGAGAACCGATAGAAGAATGATAAAATTTTTAAATATGCATTGTGCAAAAGGCTCTTTAAACTAAAAATTCATTTACAGCCACGATTTGAAAAAGCGAAAAGGAAAATTGGTTCATAAGCTTATGCATGCACGACTCAGTCGAAGCCGACTGGATTCACGTTTTGTGATGACCGATTTGTGAATATATCATACCGTATGTCTTGCCATGTTGTTGAAATTGACGAATTAAATACGATGTGCAATGCACTGAAGTAGTTAGATGCTTTTGTGGTTGACAGAATAAGTGTTAAGCATTCAAACATAATGAACAGATGGGTTTGCAAAAACGTAAAAATTTAATTTATTAAATTTAAATTATTAAAGCCAACCAATTAATTTATAATCTTTACTTTAGAAAACAAAAATACATAGCCCAAGGAAGCAAAACTAAGAATACTTTCTGCATTAGATGAATGAGAGAAAGTGGAGAGAGAAGGTAGGAATTTCTTTAAATAGTGCAATGTGCATCAAAATGATCTCTTTTTTTCAAATGATCAAAAAAAGAGATTAATTGTGAAGAAAAAATGAGTAAGGATTACTTATTTTCTCTGATTTCATATGTTGTGTTCAGTGATCAGCTATTATTTTATTTGTAAATAGTTTTGTTGATAATAATATATTTTAGCAATGAAAATATGTAAACATTTCAGCGAACCTTTACAAATCAAGAGATTTATCAGCAGATAATGCCCTTGTCCCTTAGGATCAATGAGGCATATGATCAGTGTTCATCATTAAAATGCTCTATGGCCACACTTTTAACTATCAATTTCCAAATTATTTCTTTTAATCAACTTATTGCAGATGTTTCTTGTCGTGCACTTCATTTGTTCCAAGCTATGGACAAGTTCTTTTGAAAGCCTTAACTCAAAATACTCATCAATTCATAGGCCAATATGATATAGAGCAATATTATATGTGTTATAATTGAGTTGTAGGGCATTTTGAGTGGTGACCATAATCTGCGATATATATCTCTCCCATATATAAAACGAAAGTGCAGAAAACGTAATTTGACCCCTCCTCAAATGCGTCAGGGGGGAATCGAACCCCCGTCGATTGCTTGGAAGGCAACCATGCTGACCATTACACCACTGACGCGTCCACTTTACTCGTAGTTGTATTTGAGTACAATTATTTTCAAATATATTTTATTGTAATCGTCATTTTTTAAAATTTCCTTCATATTTCTCTCCCTAATTCTGTAAATTCATTTACTGCAATTAAACTTCTGTTGCTTTGCGGTATTTTCCTCGATTATTTTTGATTTACACTAGTAAATCACTTGTTTTTGAATAAATACATGAACAATATGAAATTAATGATTTTATGACTTATGGTAAAAATTGATTATTTTTTTCTTGCATTTTTTGGATTAATTTCAACAATTAATTACTCATTCAATTCTCTAATATGTCTGCTTATATTTTAATGAAAAATTTGTAGCATCAATAGAAAGATTACTTCAGAGCTCAATTCTTTTAAATAGTATAGTTCCTTTAGCAAAACAATTCTTTTTGTAATATTATGCAAATTTCTCTTTCTTTTAAAAATTTTTAATGAACACAAAAAAATCATCAATTTATGCAAATATCGATCAATATATAGTACATGCAATGCTAATGGATATAATTTATTCTCCAGTATAATTTCAACTTTTCATCTAATTTACTATATCTTTGAAACTACTTAATGCAAGATTAAATCATCCCGATGATTGTTAGCAATTAATTATTTCATTATTAAAAAACGGTTTGTAAGGTTTATAAAGTTTATAACGTTTTTTTTTTTTTTTTTTTTTTTTTTTGAAGGGTTTATAATGAAATATTCTTCGTTAATTTGAAAAAATCAAAAAAAAAAAAAAAAAAAAAAAAAAAAACTTGAATGATTATTATAATTGCTAAAAATAAGAGCCTATATCGAAGCTTGGCATAAATATTGAATTGAATCAATCATTACAAATTTTATAAAAGCCAAAATTTTTTATCATTAACATAAAATAAAAATTTTAAATGTTTGAAAAATGCTTAAATTTAAAAATTACTCTTTAGAGAAAGTAAATAATTGACAAACTCAAATCATAACATTTTTCTTTCCTATTGATTTCTAAGAAATTCATTGCACTAAATATTTGAAATAATTTCGACATTTTATGTTACAAAATTGGTGATATTGATAATTTATCATTCTAGTTCATACTATATTTTGCGCTGATTTGAGAATTTATGAATAAAAAAATTAGAAAAAGAAACATTTTCGAAAAGTAAAAAAGTGAAAAATAATGAGAAATTGTATTGCTATAATTATTATATTTAGAATTTCATTTTAAATCAAAATTTCGAAATCCGTCTAAGTTATATAAAAGTTATCTAGTAAAAAATTTTTTTCATATAATGGCATTTCCAACTTTTTCAGATCTCCAGCGATAGCTGATTTCAAGGACTTCAATTATCAATTGATCTGTCTATCATTGATTGGAAAACTTTATGGTATAGTTAATCATTGAAAAATTGAAATTTAAACTGAAGAGAAAAAAAGAATTTTGTTAAAATTTCCCATTCAAGTATCAAGTTATCTGCTATTCCTGAGAAGATCTATAAAACTCTTGCATCAGAAAAATCGAAAAATTTTTTTGTAAAATATAGATATTTTACAATAATCAAAATATTTTTATCATTTAATTATTATGCAAATTTTTTATCATGTTTATCAGTATAACCAAGTCTTTTGTTCTCTCATTTTCTGATCTGCTGATAAAGCTTATGTGCATTGTTTGAAATGTTACAATCATTTATCCATCTCTCGTCTTTTGTTCTGATAATCAAATCCTTTATCTATCAATTGTAAATTAAATACCTCTTACTATAAAGATCAAAGATTATCCATATAAAAAAGGAAAAGGGTCATTCAAGTTAATCAAAGATGATCACTAAATTTGCTCAATTAACAGGCACTTTTCGATTAATTCAACTCATTTAAACTTCATCATTCCCTGAACAATCCAAAGATCAATTCTATCACTGATATTCGCTGATAAATTTAGCCAACGATTAAATCTTTCGTTAATCAATAAAACTTTTATCATGATTATTCCTTTATGCTACATAATGGAAAGAAAAAAAACTTTTCCAAAAATTTATTTGTCGAAAAAAATGCCAAAACATTCACTGTCTGTTAAAATTGCGCAACTGATAAAAGAAAAGTTGGAAAAGTTTGTCGATGAAGTCAAAAAAATGAAAATCTACCACCACTAGATCAACTGTTATCAAAAGGATAAATTACATCAACAATATGAGACTAAGAAAAAAATTATCAAAAAATAAAAAATTAAAAATTAAAGAAAGAAATACACCTCGAAATATACTTTGTGAATTGGTTGAAATTTATTCAGAAATCGCAATATTGCAAAGTAAAAAAGGAGAAAGATAAATATGCGAAGATGTTGACGAGTGATAAAGATAATTTAATTGTTTCACCTTATCACGATAAAGATCACGCAGTTTTTCTCGTCCTGTTTTGTGATTACCAAGTACATTCTTCTGTTCCTTGACTGGACTTCACTGAACTTCACAATGATTGAATTTTATTTTTGAGGCAAAAAAACACAAACTCATATTTTGATTCTTGATTCAAATTCAGATTCTTGATTTTTATTTGTATTCTTAAGCTGATCACAATCTTTTTTGCAGAATTTCAAGTTCCATGTCTTGGCATGTTCATTTTGCAGTATAGGATATTAATCCTTCACAAAATCTAATCAACTCAATTTTTATGTTCCAAATCTAATTTACGAGTTACAGCTGTTAATTTCAAGTCTGATGATTCTTCCTTAAGGCGTTCGAATTTGTGTACTCAAATTTCTTATCCCAACATTCTGATTATTGATTGGCATGTTATTCAATGATTCAGCAATTCATTGGCTTACTGTCAGTTGTATTTTCATCGCATAATTTACAGTTTCAATTGCTTTAAACTCTCGAAGCGTACTGTAAATACATTACAGTCTTCCTAATTTGTATTACATTTTCATCTTCTTGTCCTACATCTTCTAAGACATCGTTGAATTTCTGAATTTTTGCTAATTCTTATCATGATGCTTCCTTTAATTTCATCATTTTTCTTCCTTCTTTGCTAGAATTTTCTCGAATTTTTGCAAAGATTCTGTGCATTTTTTTTTTTTTTTGACTGATTGCGTAATTCATGGTTTTCATGCATACAATATTGGATTTGAATTTCCAACTTAATAATTCAGTTTTTCTTATCTTTAGAATCTTTATTATCTTTGCAAACTAGTTGTTAATTTCGTTTTTTTATTGAGAAATCAAAAGATATCGCAACTTATCCATTTCTTTTTTTTTTTTTTTTTTTCGGACATTCTCGCATTAATTACTTTAATTTTTTTGTATAACAATGAAACTTGCATATCTCATTGATTTTTTCGTTCAATTAATTGAATCCATTTTTTTCGTTAATTAGTCTAGCATTTTGTATATCATACTTATATTTGGCATAGTATTGTGAGAATTTTTGCAATGAAAATATAAATGTTTGTTTTTTGCTGCAATCATTTCTATTTATCTTATCAGTTACAGCAATTGTAGATGATAGTTTTTATTAAGGACATTCATTTTACGAGTTCTAACATAATCTTACTGAAGTTAAATTCAAATAATATACAAGTGTTCAACAAAAAAAAGCCAGAAATTTCGTTATCATATTAACAAATTTTTTACTAGATTCACTAATACAGCAATATTTTCGCAATCTTGATTATCAACATTGCGAAAATATTGCCAATAGTCATAAGATTTTAGCATATTATCAATCAAGCTACACTGCTCACTTTTTCTTTTGCCCATTTTTATCACTTTATCACTTTAGTAGAAGAGGAGTGATAAGATCAAATAACTCAAGGTAGGTTTAATTTTTTGCCAAATTCAATTTCTTTTACCATATTTCTCCTTTAATTCTCAATCAAAGACAATTAAAGCAATCATTGTTTTCTCTCAAACATTCCATTCATTATTTCAAAATGGAACAGGCCTGATATTTCCTATTCCGATATTTCTTGCTATAAAAGATACACAAATTTTCTTGTCTAATTGCCATTTGTAAATTGCCTTAAATTTGTGATCAACTTAGAAATCATTTATTTGACCTGCTTGATAATAGGTAAAATGAATTGTCTCTCTCTCTCTCTCTCTCTCTCTCTCTCTCTCTCTCTCTCTCTCTTAATGTTGTGTAAGATTCGATTTGATTTAGATCGGTTAAATTCTCCAAAAAAAAAGAAAAAAATTGCTTTTCCATTACTAAAAATTTGACTTCTAGACATTTCTTCATTTCTTTCAACTATTTTTCCCAAAAGATTAACTAGATAACTTTCACGATATTTTTCTATTTGAATGATTTTATGCATTGAAAAGAAGCTTAAGTGAAAAAGAAAAAAAATGAATGGATTCGAAGTTTAGTTAATAAATTTACGAACAAATTTGAACAAATGCTTACACCAATCTATCAAATTTATTTTAATATTTTCATACAATTCCACATGTAATATTGTTGCCCGAATTAAATGATTTGCAATTAGCAATGATGAAAGAACAAATATTGACGTGTAAATGACGATTTCTGATGATTTCGTAAATCTGTATGAAAATAAATGATGATTTCGTAAATCTGTATGAAAATAAATGACGATTTCGTAAATCTGTATGAAAATAAATGATGATTTCGTAAATCTGTATGAAAATAAATGATGATTTCGTAAATCTGTATGGAAATGAATGCTGATTTCGTAAATCTGTATGAAAATAAATGATGATTTCGTAAATCTGTATGAAAGTTTTGTGAAAATGCGTAAATTATTCATAACAATGGATACTATTAAATACTTTTATTTTGTGTAATCGATAATTTAAAAGAACAATATGTTTATTATGTATCAGACAGTTATCACTACGACAGGTGAACACAAGATAGTAAAAAAAAGCAATGACGATCATATAGATCGTTGATGAGTTTATTCAGCTTTGACGGGTAGAATAACTTCACCAGCTTGAGCTCCAGCTTTAAAAGGTGCCTGAGGATCATCTTCCTCATCTGGTACCTCAGCCCATTGCACTACAAATTTATCTTCTCTTGGTGGTCCTTCCAAGCGAATTATCATTAATTCAGATTTTTCTCCTTTGGGAACAAATCCATATACCGGTTTGACACGATAATGTTCATTGTTCGTTGATTTTACCTGCATTTTATTTATTTATTTATTTTTTTTTTATGAATTTTAAATGCAACTTTTCTCTATGAAGAAAAAAAAGTATTTAAATATTTAATAAAGAATTAAAATGAAAGTAAGAAATTAATCAATCTATTCATTGCATCTATTATTATAATAGATTTTGATTCCAGTTCATTTTATCATAATCAAGTTTAGATTTAATTCCTTTACTTATTTTCTTATTAAGAGTTGATTTATTAATGAGTTTTTTTTTTTTTTTTTTTTTTTTTTATATAAGTATTATCAGAAAATTTTTTTCATTGTGATATTATTACTTGAAATTTTTCATATAATAAAGCAATTCAATCATTTCTTTCCTAATTACAACAATTTTTAAGATCTAACATTTACTCGCTTTGAATTTCTTATTTAAATTTACAAAAAAAGTACTATATCAAAAATAATCAGGAATATAAAAATTAATAAAAAACTCAAAAATTCGTAATTTTAAACACAATAATGTTTTTTAATTTAAAATATAAATTGGCAAATATTTTACTTTGAAACTCAAACGGCTTTCCGATTGACTGATAATATTAACAGTAGCATTGCCACCACGGGCTGGAAAAATAACTTCAGGTGGATCAATATTAAGTGCCATATATTGTCCTCCCTTTTTTTTTTTTTTTTTTAACTTTTTAAAACAGAAATCGAAATGAGTCAAATATTTGCAGTCAAAACTGTACAATTGAAAAAATTCAAAATGTTAATCACTTTTATATTGGCATTTTTTATACAAATTTTGTTTAAATTAATGCATGAATTATCGTTTTTTGTTTAAATTAATGCATGAATTATCGTTTTAGTTGTTTTTTCTTTTTCAATATGCAGAATGGTCGTTTCGAGCAAATTCATGCTAGCATCATTTCAGGAATTCAAATATTTGTAGCAAAGCTATCCCGATAATTTTAATCATATTCTCGAATATACACTAAAAAATGATTCTGAAAATTTTGATTCTGAATGATTGAATTCTGAGAATATGATGATTTTGAAAATTCTGAGAATTTTTCTGTCCTTCTAAAAGGCTTATTTCTGTCACTAATTATTAATTTCACATTAATTATGTGCTCATGGCTCTCTGAATACTGATACTGTTACAAATTTTCTCAGATATTATAACTAAAATTGTAATAATTAATTTTTTAAAGATGGAAATTTCATCACACAAAACAAGAATGCATTTATGCTCAATATCGAATTCATATTTTGAAGGATGAATAAAGCGATAATTGAGAAAGAAAAATTGCACCAATCCATTTATGAATTTTTGCAGCAAAAATCACCAATAAATCCAAATTTTTGGTTTTGCAATATATTCGTTCAAAGATCATTTTAAATTAAATCAATCAATAGATTAATTTAAAGTGATAGTAGAATTATTTGATACAAAAAGGTAAAAAATATCAATTCATCATTGTAAATCTATTTTTAAATTTTTTTAATTTTCAACAATTTATAAATAGAATTTATGATAAACAGATAATAATGCGAATATTGTTATGCATATTCTAAAAAAATAGAAAGATACCGTGGAGGATAATTATCCCCAAAGAAAAAATAAAGATCATTCATTGATAAATATTCCAAAAATTTTCAGAATAAATTATGAAATTAGATTTTGTTGATTAAAAAAATTTTTTACCGCTATTTTAAGATTTATATCACTGCTTAAACTAATAATTGTAAATTTGATAACACACTTCATTCTGTTCTGTTTGTGCAAACAATATCATCATCCTTCGTAATAATTTAAACTTCATTTTTTTTTGTTTTCTTGATTTCTTCTCCTACTTAGCAATATCAGATATTTCTTATTATTTGATAAACAATCCGAATAATTCATTTAGGGAAATTTTTTTCTTAAAAATATTGTTGAATGCATACGTATTCACTGTGATATTCAAACAAAATGATAAAAAAAATTGAATCAATCTATTCTAAATGCATTTATTTCTCATTGAATATCTTGAATTTTAAATTAATCAAAAATTAGTTTCTGTAAGAACTTCGGTAAATGCATAAACATGAGAATTATTGCTTTGTGATGGTAAAATTGAACTAAAGAATTGAAATTGCTAATCTCGAATGATCATGAAATTGCATAAATTTTTCACTTTGTTGAAATGATATAATGAATGCAAATGATAAGTACCATATTTCAAAATAATCATTTATTGTATAATTTTTTATTGTCAATAATAGGTTGGATTAGTTCTATCGTTGCTGTTACAACTATTTTTTCAAACTATAAATGAATATCAAATTGAAGTTATTATCTTTTAAACAAAAAATGAAAGAATTTAATATATTTTCCGCTAATTCAATGACATAAGATAAATATTTTCATGCATAGGATTTGTAAAATGAAATATTTCACAATAGATTTTTGATTCATCTCTTAATCGTACTTTCAATTTTACATTTATTAAAAAAATTTCTTAGTCTAACATAATGTTTCTAATTTTTTTTTTTTTTTTTATAGACATCAAAAATATAATCTAATTTTTACATCTATATGCTCGCTTTATCATATCAGGTCTAATGAATTCTACACAAACTTTGGCTTTTTTTTTTTTTTTTTGGCTCATTTAAATGATTAATGGTATTTTTACTAATTGCAAAACTAAATTTGACCGATGAATGAGAGCATATTTATCGAAGTAATTATGCTCATTCAATAATATTTCATTTTTTTCTAACTGAAAATTTTTTTTTTTCAGCACGAATAAAATTATTTCATTCAATTATGGCTCGCTATTCTAAAATATGCTTCTTCTCGATAAATGTTAATATATCAATTTTACATAATCAATATTAGCCTTATTTTTAGTAAATATTACAAATATCAAATAAGCATTGAAATTTATTCAATATTTTTTTTTTTTTTTTGCTGGCTAAGGTAAGAAAAGAAAACAACCGCGTATTTTAGCTTTCCTAGAAGAAGATGAATAAAATAATAGTGGAAGATATTAAAATTAAGTAATTTTTTTTGTTACTTGCGAAAAAAAAAATTATCCAAGAAATGTATCAATGATTATAGCCATATATCCATACTTATAACTCTATCTTTTGATTACGTTTCTTTCACGTTTCTTCACGTTCATCAAATTTTCACGTTGCAGTTATGCATGTACATTATGTCGGCAATGAATGTTTGCATGGCAATTAGCTTGTTATTACTTTCCATAATGCAGAAGGGTACAAATTTGCATGCTCTTGCAGATTATTTCTGTTTTACCGTATTCCTCATTATTGCCTTTTTGGCAGCTTTATCCTCGGCAACCGAGAATTTTAAACTTCGATGGCCTTTATTTGGTGCAACGGTAATCTTATTTCGTTAATTTTTGTCCGGTATCTTCATTTTGAATTTTATCATTTGAATTTTGTTTTTCCGAATCTCTTCATGCCTTTTTTCTTCTAGTCAAATTCGTTGCTTAATTATCATCCATTTGAATATCACTTTTTCTCAATTTCTCATGTAAAAGCTTAATAATATAATACTCATGATAATTTTCGATTTTTTTTTCATGACAGTTTTGTTTCGCATTCCTTTTTAGAACTAAATGTTGCACATAAATTATCATTATTATCGTTAATTTTTAAATTAAATTATATCAAATTATCATTATTAATAATACTAATTGCAAAAATTTTAGATAGCCATCTTAGCCTTACTATTAATTGCACTCATATATCATCTCATTTTTTGTTACAGACACCGAATTGATAGTTAGTTTTCGGTTTCAACGAGATTTTTTTTTTCTTTTTGTTACTTTTCTTCTGCAATTAATGTATTAATAAGAATTATTGAGAAAAGATCGATATTTAAAATCAATAAGTTAAAGGCTTTTTAGTCACTTTTTGTGAATATTATATATGTTAACTTATGTTAGAAAAAACATAGAAAATATAACATAGAATGTATTATGAAAAAAGCCTTGGATGAAAAAAGATAAAATAAAGAAAAATTAGACTACTATTTTTAGATATGAAAATCCAGCAGGTAAGCAAACAAATGGAGATAAATAAGGTGAAAACAGAATATGGGAATTGTTGTAGAATATTTCTTTACTCCACAATACAATAGAAATGCTTCTTTTAATTTCTCTTATATATAAAAATTAGGAATACAAATGAAATCCCATAAATTCAATATAATTTTAGTATTCGAAGTTGCTGGTTCAGCGACAATTTATCTAATCATAATGGCCATTGCCGGATTCTGTATTTTTGTTGCAATTCGTTGGCAAACATTTATCACTCGTAAAATAAATATCAAGAAAAAAAGGGATGAATCAAAAGAAACCAAATCTTTAATAAACATTAAGATTGATGAAACCAAAGCGAAATGATGCAGGAAGAGAGAAGTACCATTATAGCATGATCATAATTTATCAATAAATGCAAACGCAAATATTCAAATGTGATCTATTAATGAATATAAATTTCATATTAAATATTATATTTGATTTTTATCAACACTTTAATTCATTTTTAATGTGTTATTGTTAGGATTAACATTGTGATTTGTTCGTCATATTGTAATGAAATCATAGCATATCATTCAGTAGCATCCTATCCCTCGATAGTTGAAAAATTTCAAATTTTATCAAAAACAGCGCTTGATGTAAAACATGATCAACTAGCAAGGACTAAAGGAAATTTTTCAAAATGAGGTTTTTAAATTTATTTTAATTTCTGCTGAATTCAGTCATCTAAATCTTTTACACTATTATGTCATAATTTTGTTTGAGCAAATAAAAATTGGAGAACTTTTCTTTGAAGACTCGATTTCATAAAAACAAAACTGAAGCTGCGTGAATTTTAAGAAATCCTTATTTTTCGAATATTAATTGCTTACTTTAATTCGAGATAATGGCTATTAGCTTCACGAAATTAATTCATCTTGAAAACTTTGTACTTAGTAGGAATGCATTATGTTTCATTCGCCAAAATTTTAATTTACTAGGATTGCATTATGCACAATTTGACAAAACTTTGACATCAAATCAACAATTTTAGTTTTATTTGCGATTTGAGGTATGTTGAAGAAAAATTTAAAGTCTCGCAGCACCAAACCATATATTTCTATATCATGTAGAAATATTCGATTTTTGCTGACATGGCCGAAACAGAAATGACTTTGATGAGACATCAATAATAAAAAGCTTTCAGTAGCATTTGAAAATTTCACTTTATTTGCAAAGGATTTTTATCCATGTAGGAATTGTACTTCTTTTGGGAAGAATTCTTTTCCGTGTTAGAATTTATCTGCTACTTTCCTTTCTCACCTATAAAGTGCTAATTCACACCAGAAATATTGCATCATCTACATAAATGAAAATGCAAATGTTCATTGTGGCTTTTGACTCAACGATTCAAGCCCTTCACCAATTATTTTGAAATTCTGATGCAACGTTGCATTCGAATAGGCGCGTTCTTCTATTCTTTTTGACTGTCCGTAGGGATAAAAATGTTTTCCGCCAAAATGCTCCGATTAACAGATGAACAAAGTGAGGTCAACTAATCATTGATTCACTACTGGATAATAGACAAAACATAATCTATAGAAATAAAAATGTAAATGTTTGTTGTATCTTTTTACCGACTGATTTGAAATTTTGAAACAGCGTTGCATTCAAATAGGCGCGTGTTTTTATATCTAATTTTTCTCATCTGTCATAACTTGTGACAAGTAAAAGAAAGTGAGCAGACATTTTTATTTATATAGATTAGATGGACCGGCCATGCGGAATGCTGTTGAGTACAGCTAGTTTTCATTATAAATGTCTTGAAGAAAAGATTTAAATTTTAATACAAATTGAATTTTTTAAAAAGACATCTACGAAATTATGCACTATTAACGAAAGAAAGTAAACTTAATGAAAGCATTTTATGAGGATATTCATTGTGAAGATCATTGTTTTTGTATGGATGATAAGATATAATAAAATGCTCACATTGGTGATTTCAACGAAACCAAAAATGAGAAAGAAATAGTACAATACTGCATATGAAAATAGTCTAATAAAAGCATTTCCTATACATTTTCTAATTATTTTTAATCTGATTCTCGATTCCTGAATCTACGAGTAAACTAAATCCGATAATATGATTTAAGCTGATATAGTTCAATAAAACTGTTGTCTGATGTACCGAAGAGTGAATCGTGCCAGCTTTCTATTTGGATGATAGATGACAAAGATTTGATTGCCTTCTGACACAGAATCTTCCTTTGGCCGATAGCAACAGCTGTAATTGTAAATAATTAGATGAAGAAATAAATGAATAAAAAACTAAGAAAAAACAAACACAAATAATTGTGAACTACAATCAAAATATTGTCAATCTGTCAGCTGTTATTATCATCAAACTATATAGGAATTAAAAAATCTTAAAAAAAGACAGTTAAGGCACAACAAAGTCCACATCTCCTATGATCTAAATATATTTTTACTATAGTAAAGATAAATAAATCCGAAAACATAAAGAAGAATTGAAAATATACCTTCGGAAACCAGTTAACCTGACGTCGAGTTTATGCTTAATTTCCACATATGATTGGCACCCGTATGAGCATGGAAATTCTCCGTCGCTAAGACGAAAACGTATCCGATTCCCAATCGGAACCTGAAATGATCCAATTTAATTTCTAGAAATGGAGAAGTTATATCCTGCAAAGAAGAAAATATAAAGAATAACGGAAAACATAGAAAAATTACAATAATAAATATGAAACAAAAGAGTGAAGATGATGAAGTAGAAGTATAAACTGCAATTTGATAGGAAGATAAAGAGGAATGATCATGAGTGATTGAATAAAAAAGACAAAAAAATAATCATTTAGGTAAAAACCTTAGAGAACTTATCAATGCATGAATAATATCACAAATATACTGATTCTGATACTGTAATTAATCAAGAATTCATATTTGCTTACCGATATCCTCCAATAACAATCGGTATTTCCACCTTTCGGACTTGTTAATGTTTGCCATGTATCTGTTGCAAATAATTCACTGCCACATGCTAAAAAAAATTCTTCATAATTAAATCTTCAATAATAATTTTTAATAGAATTTATATCACTATAGAACTTTTTTAAATTTCTTGAAACATCCAGATCTAATTTCTGCTTTACTATTTCCTTCTTTTGACCTTTTTTCTTTTAACTTTGCATTTTTGTTGATTGAATCCAGATCTTAACATTCTGAATCCAAATCTTAGTATTTCAAATCAATACATAAACATTATCAATGCATAACGTTAAATCAATGCATATTTTGATGATTATAACATTAATAATTTCTCTAAGATTTTAGAATTTTGCGCTCTTTTTCCCGCATTTCCCCGAAGCATGTTAAGTATGGTTAATCGATATTCACGTTAATCGATACATATTCATATATACTTGCCATTACAATCAGCACTAATGATGAGTTAAAATTTAAATCTGTAATGGTAAATCTCTCTCTTCCCAGCCTCTCTCTCTCTCTCTCTCATAAAGCTTCTACATTCTATCATTTCCTTTTTCCCATTTCCGAGGTAAACATGTTTTCGAATAATTTATTTCACAAAATGTAATTTTAATTTATGTCTAACATAAAAACTAGTTCTGGTAAAAATAAAAAAATGTGAAAGCTTTTTTTTTTCATTTTTTTTTTTTTTTTTTTATAACAAGCATGAAAGAATTGACTTATTAATAATCCGTACCGTATATAAGTTATCCTATTGTAAATTTTCTAATGAAAAGAATAAAGTTTTAATTATTCAAGTTTGAAATAAATATTTCTGCAGCAAATGAAAATATATGAATTAAGATTTATGTGGAAATTTTGTTCTTATCATTGATGCATTTCTAATATTAATATTAAAATTGCAAATGTATCTTGTTAAATAATTTAAATTATTAAAAATGAAAATTTTTGCTGAATTATTTATAAAAATTTCTTACGCGATGGTTGCAATATGCTGCAATCATAACCACCAAGACCTTCTGGGCATCGACATTGATTGCAATTGTTCGGATCCGGATAACCACCTGCTAAACAATTTTGTGGACCTCGTCCTGCACAAGCATCTATAAACCCGAGTAAGACTAGTTGAGTGAGTTTAGTTGAAATTTCATTTCTCTTCCTGTTAAATTAAAGTTCAATTTTGACTGCTAAATGTTAAGAAATTATTGGAAATAGTACTTATATTATCAGTTGATTGATACAAAAATTTTTAATATTTTCTGTACATTTTTTATAAAATAGCATACTTAAGCAATAAATATCATTGATAACTTTAGCATCCAGAAAAGCCATTTTTTCAGTACCCATCGTCGTTACATATTTCAATTCTTTGGGAACAATGGTAAAATCAGTTACACGAATAGCATGTGCTACAGCATGATAATGCATCAATGACCCGTAATCATATGGTATCCGTCGAGGTGATATCTGAAGATGTCAAAAAAAAATTTCGTCTTTTTCAAAAATTTCATATTGAAATTGTTTGTTAGAGTATTTGGAAGGAATTCTTTTCCGCAGAATTTCCATGTTGCTAGCAAAAATCTTTAGATGTTAAAATATTCCGTATAAAAAAAAAAAAAAAAAAAAACAGCGTATTCTTTCACATATTGATGATCATTGATAATTTTTATACTAGATAATTTGTAAGAAAATTTCTAGCAACAGAAAAAGAATTTCGATATCAAAATATTTTTTTAATGAATTTTTTGCTTAAAATATCAATAGTTCACATTCTACCATTTTTTTTTTTTTTCAAACTTGGCATATATTTAACTTGTCTTTCATCTCTGTATCATACTGTCTTAAATTCAAATTAAATTCAATTTTTAATATTTAAAGTTGAAAAATAAAATATATGAGAAAAGAGTGAAACTGAAAGTTAGACAAGTAAATATATTCTAGACTGAATTAAAAATCGGGAGTATTTTCTATTTATCGTCGTGATATGAAATGTAGCATCACTGGTGGAAGATAAGAGCAGTGTCTCTGTTCAAGTGGCTTCAATCAGAAAATTTTCTAATGTTTACTTACCGTATCTAAGATACTTATGATTTGTTAATATATTTTTTAAAATTTAGAAAAATTATATCTTTTAATATTTTTAAATATTATATAAATGTTTTTGATAAATGATATCTCTTTGATTTCTAATATTAAACTTTATAATCAATTTTTCTAGGTTATATTTTTAATTTTCACCAAAAAAAAAAAAAAGCTACATTTGATAAATTTTAAGAATGAAAAATGAAAATACGAAATGCTAGATAGTTTAATCGATTTAAAAATTTATACGAAAAAAAAAAAAACAAACTTACTTGTCTGATGCCAAATGCCTGAATCATACTTCGAAATGGCATAAAAGATGCTGTAGCTTCATCCATTACATTATTCCAATTAATTGAGATATATCGATCTCGATCAGGACGTTGATGAGTATGCCAAAAGCCTAATGCATGGCCTGTTTCGTGTGCCACAACATATTCCTTTAGATATTTTTTAAATATCTTAATGTTTTCATAAAATTTTTTCCAAAAAAAAATTTCCCAAAAAAAGTTGAGAAATAGAAGTTAATAAGATCAATGATTCGATTTTGAAGAATGTAACTAAGAAGATTACGAAAATTTTTCTAATCATTTATTTTTTTAAATATTTAATATGATACTACTGCTACATATTTTGGATTTGGCTATTTTTGGCTTTTCAACGAAATTCCATAATTCCAATTTACAATTAATAATTGATAAATTTGTTAAGATATACTGATTAGTCACATAATCTTTTTTATAGAAATATCTTAGTTTAGAAATAAATTATCAAATCATACAATGTCCATTCTTTTATTTCCGTTACAAATGATTCGATTAAGTAAGTATTCAAATTGATATTTACCATAAGGTACTCATTGTTAAATTCAATAATTGTCAAATTTTTTCACTAATTAATTCACTTTCAAAATTGGTGTTAATTCAAAATGTTATTCAAAATCAATTTGAATGGATTTTAACCTTCTTTTTCTTTTTTTTTCTCCTTACCATTTATTTCTAATTTCAAATAAAAGTAGCTGAAATTTTTAAGTGTTCTAAAACGTATTCTAAAACCAGTTTTCATAGAATATAATCAAATATATGATTTAGTTACAAACAATTTTCATGAATTTATCAATATTTGCAGACGTTTGAAAGACCTTGAAAATAAAATTTTTTTTTTTTTTTTTTTTTTTAAATTAAATGAGAGCAACGATATTATTTAAAGTCATAATGCTGCAGCACAATGCCAATATGAGTGAATTTTATCAGTAAAGAGTCGAATAAAAAAAAAAAAAAGAAAAAAAAGAAAAAAAAAGTGATTGGCGAAAATAATTGAATAAAAATAAAACTGGAAAAAATGAAACAGGTTTTTTTTTTTTAAAAAAAATCCGACAAAATGATACTTCAGCACATTCGCTTCCTATGATAATATCCTGATATCCGCCATTTCGTCCAATATATTCCGTAAAACAACTATCACCTTGCTCAAGTACATACCTATAAAACTAATTTTCTTTTTTTTTTTTTCATTTATTTTTGCTTAACAATGACTAAATATAATAAATTGAAAGAGAAATTCAATATAATTGAATTAAATTTAACTAAATTAAAATTGAAGCATTTAGAAATTTTATTATTTCAAATAGAACGGCAAATAGAGATTGCAAAAAAAAAAAAAAAAAAAAAATTCATATGAATGATAAATTTCATTAAAGTAATATATAAATTATATCCACAAGATTATAATTTAATAATTAGTTAATAGTAATTAATAATAGAAAATAATTATAAGGCAAAAAAGAAATATACCTGATTGCATCTCTTGCTTGTACATTTTCCTGAAACCTCAAACATGTTGCTTCCTCCCACATATGTATTCCACGTCGGATAAGATTTCGAAAAGCATCTAAAATCATTTCCATTTTAATTTCCAATCATTTATTCCTGCTATTTATCAATAAGTGCATAAAAACAAAAACTCTCCCAACTTTTTTTTTTAATTTTGTGATAAAAAGCTACAAAAAAAAAAAAATGCTTCATTTTAAAATAGCATTACATGTGCAAATAATGAATTCCAGTATTTGATTAATTAAAAAAAAAAATTCAGAAGACATATTCCATACATAAGAGTAACACTATCATTGAAACTTTCAATTAATTTTATGTTTAATTACATAATTAAATAAATTAGTTATACTAAATACATAGCAATAAATTTATTTTTGCATAAAATATACTTCATTTTTTGCCGTCATAACCTACTTTGAAGAGATTCTAATGTAATTGTTTTAGCAATTGTTATATTTTACATTTATTATATCTTTCATTCATACTGGAATCTTTATTTTTTAAGATAAATTATCAATTTTAAAAATTAAGTCAAGTACAATTAAGTATCGATGAAAAAAATTCGATAGTGCACATTTGAATAATGAGAATGAAATGTTGAAGGGAATTCAGGAAAAGTGTGGAAGTTTTTTTCGATGATAACAATGAATGTTTCAAAATTAATCTCACTTCATATTCTTATCATATCAATGATACAAATATTATTCATAGACGAAATTTATACTAATTATTAGAACTATATTTTTGCAAAAATGATCATATTATGTTCAGATAAATTCAACAAATTATAAATTCTGTAAAATTATTGGATAACATATGATGTGTGATAAAACACGTAGATATTTTGTCGAAAATATAATTGAAAATATAATTTAGATCAAAGATTAGAAATATAATACATAAACATATGTATTGTTAATTGAGCATTTATTATTAGAAGGTATAATCCTCAAAAAAAAATTACTTTTTTTTTTTTTGGTTTATGATGTATCTAAATTTTGCATGTTTACTTTTGTAGACAAATTTGAAATTTTCCAAATAACCCAGAATATGCATCAAATTTTAATGAACTTTGTAAATGTTCAATTCAATATCACAAATTATTCATTGTTTTTTTTTATATTAGCAAATATTTTATTAGAGCATATTTTGCAAGTATTGCTGTTAATTATTGAAATTTTTTTTATGATGAACAAATTTGATGTGCAAAAAATTGATTTTGAATTTTAGTATTAATTTTGAATTCTAACAATCTGCAAATAATTGATCATGACTTTCTTGCATAGTAATTATTATCTGAAATCTTTAAATAATATATCATTTTTAAAGTATTAAAATCATCGTAATATTTATAGATTTCATTTTTTTTTTTTTTTTTTAACTTAGTACTAATTTCTCAGCTAAGTTCTCTATTTCTATAAGAGAGTAAAAAAGAAACTTATCAGTAAAAAACTTATCTCCTCTTATCCGCTAAACTTATATCCTCCTATCCGCTTAATCGTTACAAAAAATGCATTTTCGCAAAATTATCTATCTATTTCAAATAAAAAGTGAAATGAGGTTAAAATATTTTTCCATTCATCCTAATGATGTTAAATTTGCAATTTTGATTGAAATTGAAATCAATTCATTGATTTGATTACAAAAATGAAATTTGAAAACAAGTTGTGAAAAGCTGTAAACAGATATTCTTCCTCATCACTCTTCATCAATCATTCATTTCATTTAAATTCCTGTATCGGCCTAATTCTCTGTTTGCAACAAGCTTTTCTAATCCGAACAAGGAAACCTGTTTGAACATGGATAGGTTGATAAATTTGTAATTAAATTGCATAAATTAGTTAAATAGCAGTTGAAAAATTAGAATGAATTAGTTAAAATTATTTTGAAACCTGCTTTTAGAAGGAAGTTTTATATTATTACAGCGTGTAACTCTTCTGGAACACTTTCTTCCTTGTTTCTAAAAATAATACAAAACGTATCATTCAGCTAAATTTACTTTTTATCGTCGTAATAGTATAGTCTATGATTTAAAATATTAATTTTCAAATTAAACTTGATCATTAATTGAAAATCTAACAAGAATAATGATCATGAAGGAATATCGAGGAAGACATTGTCAGAATTTTATTAAAATCTCTCAAAAAGCTAATGAGATGATAAATATTAACAATTTCAAGTGAGAAAAATTATTGTATTTCATATTTTAAGTCTTATGTTACATCTCAATATGCTTAATCTTGCAAATTTCCTAATCTGGTACTTGTAACTTTCAACAAAAAATGATGAAAAAAGTTCATTTCTTTTGAACAACTTAATTAAAGTTTTTTTTTTTTTAAAAACTTTGGCAATTTATGAGTAAAACGGAAAATTTTAAATTAAATAATTTGATGATATATTTAAACAGAATGCCGTTTTTCCTCCCTAGCTTGCTATTCAAAGTAATTAAATTATCAATTATTTGATATTGATTATTCATAAACACTTAGAAAATAGGTTATTCAATTCTTTTATTCTGCTATTCATTTCAATGATATCGATAAAAATTTATAGTGATATCATTGATATCATTGAAAATTAATCAAATCAAAGTCCTCATCAATCTATCATTTGAATGCTGCTTTTGCTGTGTATTGGCATGATTATAAATTGAATTCAGAATTAAATTCAAACAGGCTGATCGTAATACCAGAATACTCATTTTTTCTTTTTTTTCAATGTCTTAATCGAGCAGATTATACAAAACAATTAGTAATTGCATTTTATAGCGGGGCGGGAATTTTCAAGATTTTTTAGCTGAAATGTAAAATTCTAGTTTATGCAAGCGTTAATTTTGAAGATCTTTTAAAGTTTAAATAAAATAACATTGCTGCAAAAATGCTGTGCCGTAAATCAGCATTTTGCTGTAAACATCATTGCTCTTTATCAGATTCGCTATTTTATACTACGAACATTTTTTTTTTTTTTTTGATTTTATCTTTTTCAAATTTGTAGATGAATATGAATAAGAATTTTTAGAGTTACAGAATATGGAGAAAAATTTAGTAACTACTAAAATATAATTATCGAGAATTCAGAATGATTAATGCTTTTATGAAGAGACAAAAAGATTTTTATTGGAGCTATGAATTAGAAGAAGAGAACTAGTGAAATCAAAAAATGAGAATATGAATTTCATTTATTAATAAAAAAATCATTGGATAGTTTTTGAATAGGCTAAAATGATAAAAATAAACTTTTAATTAGACTTTGCAAATAACTCTTACCTATTTAAAATTCTTCAAGACTTTTTTTAATCTATTGCAAAAACTATCTGATAGTGCAAATTAAATTGTAAAATATTCGAGATTACATAAAATTACAACGGCAAAATGATACTTGTGATAAGAGGTGATATCATTAAAAAATGTTATGGATAAAATCAGATGAAAGAAGTATTTTTCTTTTCTTACTCCTCGTTTCTTGTTTTTTTTCAAAGTGAAATATATCTGAAACCATAAAATCAGTTAAAATCAGTCGTATTAGCTGCTATAACATTTTTATCGAATCTTAGATTGAGACAAAGCAAGTTTCAGATAACTTCAAAATGTTGTCCTTTTCACCTATTGCTGATAGATCCAGTTTTTAAACTATTATATCTCATTTAGCAAAGATGAAAGAAAATCAAATGATCAATATCGAATTTAGATTAGTATTTGTTATTACACAGTTTGAATAAAGAAAAATTAAAAGAGAAATAAAAAACTTGAAATAAGTATCAAATGTTGGACTTGTTTTTCAAATTCTTCCTCTCTCCTTGCAAAATCTTCTCACCGATGTTTTCCTCTTCAAAATTCATGCATTAAATGCATTTTACAAGCAGAAAATTTTGAAGTTGTACTGAACAAATTCAATAAATTTTATATATTATAACTAAAAGAGTATTTATTAATATATAGTAATGAATATTTTTCGTTGAATGTACTAAAAAAAAAAGAAATTAGAAAATTTTCAAAAGACAATTATCCAAGAAACTAGCTCATTTTAGAAGACAATCAACTAATAACAATAGCAATCATTGTTGAATTACTCGTCAAATAAATAGATATGAATTACTACTATTTTCTTTTTAAATTAATAAATTTGAAATGCATTTAATGAAACGAAATTGTTGAAAATGCAAAAATGCTTACAAATAAATTATACTGATATGATTGAAAGAGTATTAAAAAATTTTTCTAAATTTGCTTATTTTAGAATATTTTTTTTTTTTTGGAAAATTTTTAAAAAATTTTTTAAAAATTGAAAAACTTACAATCTCCACCCCATATAATATAGGGTATTGTTATCGATGGCCATTCATATAATGGTCCAGCGATAATTTGACGTCGTCGTCGTCGAAATAAATTGAATTCAGTTCTGGATACCCGTTCAATAATACCAATATGCAAATCTTTGCTAGAACTCATTATATCCATACCAGGAAGATTAGGTAATGTGCTGTTTACTAGCAATATTGCTTCACATATTTGAATAAGTAGTAGTAAAATAATAAGACATAATAATTGTACCATAATAGTTGTCGTCATCTTGAGATCCAATAAATAAATAATAATAATAATAATAAAGAATGAATAATAGATTAATAATAGTAGGAAAATATTTCTTGGAGTAGAATAATTTCGTTTTTTTGTTCTTTTTTCGATGTACGATAACGTCTAAAACTGATATCAAATTGATGAGCAATGTTCTTCTTTTTTTATTTTTTCCGTTCTTTTCTTTTTTTTTTTTTTTTTTTCTTGAATATAGTAAAATTCAATTTTAGCAAAAAAAAGAATGCACAAATAGTTGTTATTGCTGTAGCAACAATGCAATAAACGAAAGAAGTCGAAATGAAGTATGAAAATTGATGCTTCTTGTGGGAAACTGGAATAGAAACTATCGCTATTTTTGCAGATGTAAGAATATGATGGTTGTATTGCCTTGATGGGGTAGTTACTATCAATGCATTTAATTTGCTAATAGCATTTGAAAACTTAAATGATGCTAATTGATAAAAATGATAGCGATGAAAGCTCCAGGTAACAACTCTCTAAAATTTAAAAGAGAAAAAGCTAAATTGCTTGATTTATTTCTTCTGATAATTCCAGTTAGAAATATGCCATTGTTGATGAATATTTTCTTCGTTAAATGAATTAAAAAATATATTACCTGAATTTGTTTGGTTGACAAATTGATTTCTCACAATCTTTTACAATGCTACAGATAATTGTACATCGATTACAAATGAATTAATAATGATAATGATATTGATTAGCTTGCTTAATACAGCTAAAATTTTATTTTTCAGATCGAATACATTTACAAAGCAATGTAATACAGAATGATATTTTCCTTTTTTTTTTAGACGATAATTGTCGTTATTATTTTAGAGAATGAACAATATCAAAGAATTACATATCATTGCCAGTAAATTTTTGAAAGTTAAAATCCTCGAAATATATTATTAATCTTGATTTTCGATTATTTCTTCGTGATTTTCGATGATCGAATCCTTGGAAATAATAGTTTTTTTCTTTTTTTTTCTTATTCGTTTTTAATCCATGATTCATTTCAAGCAAATAATCAGCAGCTCAAAAAGATCATTATGAAGCGTTGAAAGAGTGACCATTATGAACAATGACAATGGCAGGCGATCGACGACACTTTTGACGATACCTCAACCCAACTTCACCGATACTCACACCAATATGACAACCCTATTGTTGTAGATAAATTTTGTAAACTTTCATATATAGCGTACATCATGTCAACTTGTTTATTTGTCTGCCGATTGAACAAGTGAACAGAATTGTAAATTTTGTTCTCTTTCCCATCTCCACCCATCATTCTACACTTTTAATAATTTCTTTTTCTGGAAAGAATTATTGTAAAATACTCTTTTTCAGGCTAATTTTTGCATTCAATAGCAAAAGATGTATTTACGCCTATTTATATGTATATTTGCATATCTGTTGTATATATATGATTGTAATAATGAAGCTTATATACTGTGATTAATTTAATTATAAGCATAAAGCTCTTTGTTTATGCATATGTTTATGTGTCTATTAATGATTAATACAATTCAAAGTAGAATTATATTTCGATATCATAGTTTTCAGCTTTCATTATATAAAGATTTATCAAAATTAAGCGATCATTTATCTGTAATCTAATTTATGTGTAATTTTTTGTAAAATTCTGCTTCACGTGTAATTTTCTCTTTCAGAAATTTAGATCTCAGTAATTGTTAGACGATTTCTTACCCAGTTAATATTTTTATCGGCAATGTTTTATTTGCAAATTATCTCCGAGATTTCTTTCTCGTTAGTTCTTCCGTTTTTATATTTAATTATTTTATAGATCCATATTTTTTGTCTCATATTCTTAAATTCATTAGCCTAGTTGCTTTATATAAATTGCTACAAACTGTTATTCTTTTGCTTGTCTAAGTTAATAAATCTTCTTCAATCAAACAGAATTAAATCCATTAATTTTACTTTGAAAATCTTTTTTTCATGTCTCAATTACTAATTTTTTGATTTGTGTATTTTGTATGAAAAATAATGCATAAATATTTTCGCTACAGAAATATAAGAATGAGGAACATTGATGTGTTATATACAAAAATAGGCATTATTTTCGATAAATTTACCCGGTATTCTTTCTTTTTCTCATCAGTGTTATTAATGACCTTCAAATAAAATAAATTTTAAACAGTAACGTTCCCTTCTCCAAATTATTCTTTCATCCAACCTTCAGTATATTTTTTCATTTTCAAAAGATTCCTTTTTATGTCTCAAAGGAACAAAAGCTATTACAAATTAACACATACGCAGTGCAATAAAAATGAATTCATGAAGAAAGACACATCACGGATGAATAGCAAGTTAATTGAAAAAGGAAGCGATAAATTATAATCATTTTCAATTCTGAATGATAAATATCAAAAATGGAATCATCCTATCATTTTTTTTATTGCATAAGAGATAGAACTTGAAGCTGAATGAATGGTGATGCGAAATGTCATCATGAAAGATAATCTATTGTGTCAGAAGAATAAATTACCAAATGTGAAATGCTGAACATCACAAGAATCAATGTTGTAATAATTATTTCAATACTAACTGAATCAGCCAAGCAAAGCGTAACCTGTTCAGTTAGTCTGTATAAATAAAAATGTCTGTTCACTTACTTTTATTTGTCACAGGTGTGATAAGTTAAAAAAAAAATAGTTAAAAAAAAGTAAAAAATAAAAAAAAATATAAGTTAAAAAAAAAATTATATCTATACAAAAACACTCATCTATTCGAAAGCAACATTGTATCAAAATTTCAAAATAATCGATAAAGAATTTGCAACGTTATGTCAAAAGCCACAATGAGCATTTGCATTTTTATTTATACAGATTATTTTTCAACTATTATCTAGAATGAATCACTGAATGGTTAACCTCACTTTTTTTATCTGTTTATCTGTTAATCGGAGCGTTTTGGCGACAGACATGTTTATTTTTACACGTTCTGGCGGGAAACATTGGTTTATTCTTGCACGTTTTGGCGGTAAGCATGTTTATCCTTTCGAATAGGTAAAAAAAAAAGTAGGTATATCTATATAGAAACACTCGCCTATTGGAATACAATGTTGTATTTCGAAGCATTCATTGAAGAACTCGCAACACCATGTCAAAAGCCAAAATGAACATTTACACTTCTATTTATACAAATTTTTCAATGTTTTCAAAAACAATTTTGCCGCTTCTGTACTATGTTCATTTCTCGTTTTTTCCATTTACATCATTTCAAAGTATTCAAATACTTCCTGTATCACTGTTTTATGATAAGATTAAAAACAGTACTATTTTGAAATGGTGATAAAATTGTCTTGCTAACATCTTCGTTCATTATTTTTGAATTATCACGGAATCGTGCTTCTCACATATCTCCCATTTGTAGTCAAAATCATATTTTTATTTTGATTTTTTGTGATTATATAGATTTATAATCTTTTGCTGTCAATATAATATAATTAAAAGAATCATTAACTGTTAACGAATGATTGGTACATTTCATTTCCTGTATATGAATGATCATATCCAAGACAAGAATGAAGCTGAGATTAGGCTAACTGCTTGAAAGATATGTTAACAGTTTTAGGATTGAAAATTCAAAATTCATGATGATTATTTATATGCAAATGCTCCATTCTAGTTTTGTGATCCATTCAAAAGATTATTATTGTAATAGAGACAATAAAAATCTCTTCTACAAATGAAAGAGAAAAATAATGTTGAATCAATGACTATTTAAGAAAGATAAAAATTGAATTGCCCGAGGAAACGTTGCGTCATTATAATTATCACCTAAATTTTAAAGCACTAGGAGAATTGTTAACTGAAATTGAACAGGTTTAACGACAAATTGATAATGCATCTTTTTCACAAATTGCTTTTTGAAAGAATGACAAACTTGCAATGAGTATTCCTGCAATGACATCAGTGTAATGCTATTTTAAGCTTTTTAATTTAATTTTTAACTTCTAATTTTGCATCCATTGTTGCTGAGTAATTTGAAACGACAAAATTTTTACATGAAATTTTCGAAGAAAAATAAATTGATTAGTTGATAGAAACAAGTTTGAAAAAGGATAATTGAGAGTTAATAAGATATCAGATTCAACTTAACATCAAATCAGGAAATGCGATAGCAGAAGGAAACATGTTTTACATATGATAACATATGACTGTAAACGAGAAAAGCATTGTGATAAAAGAATATTACAGTTGATAAAATGTATGATAGATTATACTGATAAGAATTTGAGATGAATGAATGACTTTACAGAAAATTTAATATAATTGGTAACATTATATTAAAATGGCAGTATTATTGACAATATATACAAAAATTATTCATAATTCGCTAAATAAACTCAAATTTAAGAATTAAAATTAAGCTTAAAATTAAAGAATTCACATTTACATAACGGACATAACACAAAAAGATATTGCATTGAATAGAATTTTGTGCGGAAAGAAAATGAAATTAAAGGTAAGAAGAACGAGAAGAAAAGGATTTCAATAATCATTGAACTGAATTTTTATTTTCTGCATGAGATATAAACTGAATAATTTTTGAAAAGTTGAAAGTAACGATTGCGGATGATGAATTTTGAAGATTATCAAAAGTAAACAGAAAGAGTAGATTAAAGATTACTTTTTTTCCATTTTCCTTGCAGGATTTTGATTCATCGACATAATAAAAGTTAAAGCTTTGGTATTCCACATATCATAATTTTCGCATATTTGCAAACTTAACGCGAAATCAAGCCAAGCTCATGAAAAGTTCTCTTCAACGATCATTTGTTCATTTCATCATCTTTGAACGGTGGTTTTAGAAAAAAGTAGCTGAAATAAGATTTCACGCAAAATGGCAAACTACGCTGAATCAAAAAAAAACATCTAACAAAACCTGTATCATTTGTGAAATTCTTTGAAAATGTAAAAATACGTCATATTTGTTTTTTCGCAGTAAATTCAGTGAAATTACAAACATTCTTTCAAATATTATTTCTATGAAAGTAAAATGTTTGTTATTTATGTAAACGTGCATTTTTTTTTTTTTTTTTTTTTTTTTTTTTTTTTTTTTTTTTTTTGTATAAAATTGATAAATTCGAAGTATCATTCATTTCGTGCTCTTTTCATTCATGAGAATTATGAATTTTTGAATTTTTCGTATTTCCAACTGATATTTTCAATGATGGAAAAATGAAGCTGCTGCTGTCACAGGAAGTCCTGAAGTTTTTTTCTGTCATCGATAGCAAACATTATCCGCCTTCTTGTTTCTTTGAAGTTATTATATTATTATTGTTCAAATCTTTTTCGTTAAGGGAAGGTGATGAATCGAGAGTGTTTCATTCTGAAATTTGTTGCAATTTATCGGGATTTAATTTCTCATATACCGGGAAATAATATTCGTGATATAATATATCTTGATACATATCAAAAATTCTTTTCAACTTTTGGACATTATCGGATTATCGTTTACATTTATCTTCAGTTATTTCTAGATATTACCGGATTATCGTTTGTAGTGTCTTACATTATGCCATATATTTCTAGATATTATCGAATTGTCTTTTACAATGTTCTACAGTATGCCTTTCACCTGATAAAGCAACTGATGTTATTGATTATATTACCGGATTGTCTTTTACAGTATTTTACAATATATCTTCATTTCTAGATATTACGAGATTGTTTTTTTACCGTGCAATTTTGTCATTTTTTAAATATTACCGGATGCTTCTTACAATATGCCTTCAGTTATTTGTAGATATTACCGGATACCTTTTACAGTATCTCTTCAATCACTTCTAGAAATTACGAATTATCTTTTACAAGCTTATTTATTGGTACAATGGACGAAGTAGATTCGCGACATGATGTAAAACATATGGATCGTGAAGGTGGAGATTATGTTCTACTTATTAGTTTATTTGCCAATTACAGGTAAACTGTTGAAAAACATTCATATTTATACAAATTTATGAGCTTCTTCAATCTTATCAAACCTCATGCAAGAATGAAAGCTAAAAAATTCTGTTAAGGAAAGTGCATGACAAAAATGGCATTGAATTTGATATTTGCCAGAAGTTCTAGGGTTGATCTGAACATGTTGGTGATTCATGATCAGTATCACTTCTTGATAATAATTTAAGGTTTACTTTTCATTTTTATCTCACCCTCTCGATATCTTTGTGATAATCATATCTTTTTATCTGATTATCTATTATTACTTTGTAACATCTATCCATAAACATGATTACTGTGTCAGTCAGGTTAATAGAATAACTTTAAAATGATCATGATAATGTTCTAACAATTCTGAGGTGGATAATCCCAGATTACTGTTCGCCTCATTATCTTGTCTGAAATAATTTTTGTAAAAATATTTTATTTCATTAAATTATGAAATTGTTGTTTCAGTGTTCACCAGTGTAATTGATATCGATACAAGGGCTATGACATTACGAAAGATATGTAAAAGTGTGTCGCAGGCATTGCCTGCAACAGTAGCTTGGTCGTTAATAATTGTTTGCACGGGATGCTTTTTCTATTTACTCGCACCGGCAATAATTTTACAATTCTCGGCTTGGGGCTATATTATGTGTGCTATAGATGCTATTTTGTTTCTCTTTGTTATGTCCAATTTATTTATGGCAACTACTATGGATCCTGGAATTCATCCTTTTGGTTAGTTCTCTCAGTCAAACGTTAGTGGTCAACTTAGTGTAATAAGATAAAATAAAATTAGTTCGAGAAATATTTAATTTATGTCTCATATTCACTGTCATCCAACCTATATCTATAGCTGCTATATTAAATCTTGTTGAAAATTCACGAACTATAATATATATTAATATGGATAAAACAGAAATATCAATAACCATATTATGGGCAAACATTAAAAATCTAATTAGAAAGTAAATAGTACCAGATGATTTAGTAATAGGTATCAAAAATCTTTTTCAAGAGTTCTATATGCATTTATACTGTATTTATAGAATATTTATTAGTCGGTTAGCAACAAGAATTTCTTTGATGTTTTCTGATTCACTTAAGATAATTTCAATATTTTTGTAGTTGCAATATTTTTGTTTAATGCCTCTAGTTTCTCGCGAAATTTTTTCTTATTAAAAAATGATTTATATTATAGCAAGTGCTGCGGAAGAAACGCAGCTGGACGACTTTCGTTCACCGCTTTATAAAAATGTGGAAATCAATGGTATCACAGTTCGTATGAAATGGTGTGTTACATGTAAATTCTATCGGCCGCCAAGAGCATCACATTGCTCCGTTTGTAATCGGCAAGTTGGCTTTTTAATTTGCTTTATGTTTATCTTCCTTTTCAAATTGAGCATCTTCGTATATTTTAAATTTCATTCCTGTTATGCTGATAATGCAATGCTAAATCACTTTTCTTCCGATACTTTTTTTTTCGATGGTAAAAATCAATAACTTGGTTTCCCAAACTTTCCTTCTAGTTACATCCTTACTTCAGATTCATAACGCTTCTGAAAAAACAGGACTCTGTACTATCTGAAAGCTATATACTGGATAAAATCTAACTATAAGCTATTCGAAGGAGAATGTTGCTCTTATATGTCTCCTCCTATTTAATTTAGTAAAGAATCCTACTTTTTACAAAAGATGTCCATTTTACTCTATCGTTGAAATTTTGCTCAAATTAAGTCTGCTCAGATTCTATAATTAGAAATAAATGTAGTAATTATAATGGTACTTTCTTTCCAATAATAAACGGAAAACTTGGATATTGATTCAGTGACACGGAATGTTTTTTTCTCTTTTGTATTTGTATTCAGTTAAGAATGGAATTTTACAAATAAATAGCGCACTGATGATGCTACCTTTATATCTTATTTTTAGATGCATAGATGCTTTTGATCATCATTGTCCATGGGTACACAACTGTGTGGGTCGACGCAATTATCGTTATTTCTTCCTATTTTTATTTTTTCTAAGTCTGCATATGATTTGTGTTTTTTCGATGGCGCTGAGTTACACAGTTTTGAACAGGTGATTCATGATTATTTCAAAGAACATGTATTTTCTATGTCAGTTTTTTTATCCAAGCATTAAAGATTAATCCATTCTTGTGTGTTAACATGAATGGATAATATTGCAGCTCCATATTTTCTAGATCTCTGTTGCAGGACGGATTTGCTAACGAGGCCAAATATGTGTTCAATGGTTCTGATGGCATTATGCGTATTGTTGGCAGTACCTGTCGTTGGCTTAACCGGTTTCCATATTGTTTTAGTTGTCCGGGGTCGCACAACTAATGAACAGGTACAGCATATTTGCTCACATACCTTGCTTCAAATTTTACAGAATTTTATACTTAGTTTTTATACTTACTTAGTTGTTATACTCATAATTTTATACTGGAATACATTTTAGGTGACGGGGAAGTTCAGATCGGGATACAATCCATTTACAATTGGTTGTTGGGGCAATGTGCGTCGCGCTCTATGTGCAAGTCAATATCCTTCGTATGTGCTTTTTCTTTCAACATTAGAATATAGCAATTTCATATATATGTCAGTTTTGTCATTTTCTATCCTCTTCAAATCATAAGATAGAGTTTTATTTATGGATAGTATTAATCGAAAAATTTGTGATTACACTATGTGCACTTTTGTTTTCATTTCTCATTTATCAGGATGGCCTGAGATTATTGATTATAAGATTTTCAGCTTCGAAGTAGTGTTAACAAAGAAAAGCCGAAAAGCTAAAAAAGATTATAAAGATGGAATGCCATCTGTGGTATATGTTCCTGACAAAAATTCTTTCTCCAAAGGAGGCGGACTAATTAGAGTATGTTATTATTGTTCATTGTTTATGAACATTTATGTCAACATTTAGAAATGTTAAATTAATTTCATGGGCATTATCATTTATGCTGTTAATGATATTTGGAATTTGTAGATGCGACAAATGATAGAAGATGACCGATCTGTCGGTACTGGAATTTCGATAGGACATTCATTTCACAAAAATCTGCCGGAGAAAGGATCAAAATGTAATTTATTCGACGAGCAGGATAGTAAAAGTTTGCGCCGGCAAAGCGCTATGTATCATGTGAGTGTAATAATTTGTTTTCTTTCGTTTATCTGGCTTGAAATAATCTTAACATAAAGCTTACTTCTGTTTATTGAGTGAAATTTTCTTGTAAAATTTTTTTGCTCAAATAAATCCATATTAATTGAAGTTATATATATATAAATATTATCTAATCGCTAAGAGCTTTTCGTATTTCAAAAGTGGCTATTTTTTAAAAAAGATTGTTCTTTGAAATATTATCACCAATATTTTTAAACGAATTCTTGTTTTACCTAGCTTTATTTAATATGTAAATGTTTAGAGCCTTCGCATTTTTTTATTATACCGAAAGATAATTTCAGGCAGCTGTAGAAGAGTCAATGCGTTCAGCACACAATAAGATTACTACACAGTGCAGCACAAATGATAGTAGAGCGTCCATAGTGACCACTAATGACAAGGAATCACTTTCATCACCGGCTGTACTAAGCGATTTCGAAGTAGTTTGTTCAGATGGTGTATTTGCTAGTGTTAATTCAGATTCTGCTAGTGATTTTCGATTTGTTGAGAATGGTGGACAATTGGTCGATAAATCGAAACCTCTGAAGTTCACAGATGCAGTGCGTATTCATGAAAGTCTCAGTGCTCACAATGTAAATTTATAATATTGGTGTCTCCTTGTTCTCTCACTGTTAAAAAATTACAGATTTTAGGTAACAATACGATATTTCAAGTTAGCTTAAATAATTCTACTTCGTCTCTTCCTCGGCGCATGGTACATGGTTTGTGAGAGATCATAAAAGAAGTTGGAAGGTTATTATCTAATAATTATGATTCGTCTCTGTAACCAAAAATTTGTGTCTTCAGTCAACTTTTTAATCGTCCAGTTATGGTTGTCAAATTATTCACCTTTCCAGCCATCGTTTTACTGCCCATTATTATTTCCATTTTGCAAATCCGTCTTAAGGTTTTTATTAATTGATTACTAATTTGTTTGATGGACAACTTCACTGTTCTTTCTTTCAAAAATCCCTTTTTATTGTTGCAGTTTTAATGTATAATGTCCTGGTCGTTTAAAAAGTATAACATCTCACTTTTATCATTTTAACATCTCATTCATCAAGCATTTATTAGTGGCACATTCCTGCAAATATTATTACTTCTTAAAATATTTAAATAGGAAAAAATCGAGAACAAGGGACACACTACTGCGTATATTAGGATATACAATTATATTTGAGATCTGAGCATTTTCTGTATGCTTTGGTTTTTTTTTTTTTTTTTTGCCTTAACATGCCAGTCATTAAAAGAAAAACAATTCTGTATTGCATAGTTTGTCAATTTGTACAACTTTTATCATATTATATTATTCCAGAGCTCCGTTTTCAGGGTGATGCTTATTCTTTTCCTATTTCTAACATGCATAGATTGGTTTTCTAGTAATGTTTCCTCCCGGTAGGATCGATCAATTTAAAAGATTTCCCAGTATTCTGAAATTTACGGACAGTGGCTTAGTTTAGCTTATTATTATATCTAATGTTTTTCTTATCATCCACAAAGCTGCCACAAAATAAAGAGTATTATTGAGAAGAAATTTTATTGAATAAGTTATTTCTACATATTTTCTTAAATTTGATAAAGACAAGTATTACATACATGTCCAAAAAAAGAGATAAAAAGAGATTTTTTTCAAGTTTTTCAGGAAATAGAAATTCCCGGTTAAATTATATAGTATTTTTCTATTTCATTCCGCCAACTGTATAATTCATGCCATTTAAAATTTCACAATCTTCGGTCTATCATGCACTTATCAGTGTTTTATCATTCATTCTGTTAGCTTAGCTTTGTTTGAATAATTTTCATCAATATATCCTGATTTGTGTGGTGCTCGAATTGAAAATCAATTATTTTGTTATTCAATCTTCGATATTTGCTGGACTCAATTATTTCATAAGCTTTATTGTCTGAGAAATATTTTGTTAAGCTTTTGCTAAAAAAAATTCAAACAATTTTGAATGTTTTGATTATTTATCATTCTATTCATATTGCGACTTCTGCAAAGATATCATCAAATAAGAAGTATTCAGAAAGTAGGGGGAAGGAAGAAGGCAAATAGTTCATATCAAATGAAATGCCATATTCAGATTTTTTTTTAAACTATGCAGATTAATTATTATTATTTCTGATACAATTCTATAAAGTATATTATACCTTTATGGTATTTATTTTGAAGTTTGGCATCGAAAATTTGTCTTCCTTCCTCTGAGATTTTTCTCAGTTCTATTTATTGTTATTTTTGGCATTGTAATGGCTTCAAGCTTCTTACAATTCATATGAGATTATTGAATAATGTACAATTTTGAGTATTTTTTTTTTTTTTTTTTTTTTTTTTTTTTTTTTTTTTTTTTT